>CM056049.1:271847328-272127941 GCA_029574335.1 Rana kukunoris | reverse complement strand
TCTCCGCTCTTGTAATATATGCAAGCAGGCGACGCCTTGTTACCATGTTCAAATGTCTTTTGTGTAACATAGAGCATGCGTTTTTTAGTCAGGTCTAACAGCCTAAGTTCGTACTTTCTACGATTATTGAGCCATGAGGCCAGTGTATCCGCATTGGAACATCTAGAGTATTCAGCCTCAGATAACAAATGACAAACAAAACAAAGACAGCGCCAAAACCGTAGTAAGACAGTATAAACACTAAAAAAATTGTGACCAGATGATACTAATACATAAGTATACCCTAAATGGTGAAGGGCTGAGTGAATAAGCCTCAGATAACACCATACCTTGCTCAAGTTCTTCAGTGTGTATTTGATTGTTCTTACGCAATATACCCGTAATTGACATAAAGGACCCCTCAGCACTGCCTTGGAGGCCTCCCAGGCTTTGCTGATACCAGTTGAATCCTGATTGAAGGTCCAATAGTCAACCATAGCCTTTTGGCACTCAGCCTGTACCAGCTCGTCCTCGAGCCAATAGGGGTTTGACCTCCAGGCCCCAGGGCCTGACTTTGGCAAGAGGAGGAGACTGACCATTTGGGGGGCATGGTCTGATATACCTCTGGGTAGGTAAGTGGCCGAATGCACCAAAGATAGTACATCAGATGGAGCAAATGCCATATCTATGCGTGACATAGTGTGGAATGAGTCCGAATGACAGGAAAATTGCCTGTCATCCGGGTGTTTCCACCGCCACAGTTCCGTGAGAGAGTAAATCTGAGTCCAATCAACAAATGCAGGGTATGGTCTGCCCCCTCCCCGCAGGCGGTCCACAGATGGGTCAAGTACAGCATTAAAGTCACCCACAAAAAGTAGGGGACCAGAAGACCTAGGTAAAAGCATTAGTGACAATTTAGAAAGGACCTCCGGTGAAAACGGTGGGGGATATATACATTCACCAACGTAATTAGTTTTTGAACTTACATACACTTTAAGGTCATACACTTCACATGAAATACAGAAAGGAATTAGGCACAAAACCACTAAATGTTCCCTTTAACCAAATCCACTGTAACTTTACAACAGTCTTTACTAATAAACCGTTGTGTATCCCAAATATATCTACAACTGCTTATCTGGTCACTTTATTCTTAAGCTTGTAAAATTGATAAAGATCTCCTTTATAGAGTCATTCTCTACGGTGCTAAATGCCAATTTCCTTTCATTAGCGCTTTGTCGAAAAGCGTCCAATCCTATATGTAGCATCGCACTCATAATACAGTCTGATATTCGCTGGCATGATACAGGTTTGGAATGCAGATCAGACTTTGAGTGCTTTACTATAATCACTGCGATTACAGCACTAGTAATAAAAACAAATTGCTGCTCTCTAGAGAGGAAGGACGAATACTAGTGTAGCGGTGTCAGCTTATGCTTTAGAGAGGATTATGCAGGAGTGTATGTAAAATAGACATTTGGTGCCCTCTGCTGACCAGAAGTGGGACGTCGGGCTCAAAGTTTTACTTTTTTCTGGAACAACCCAGGAAGGAGGGGAATGCCACTCCCAGGAACGCCCAGGGGAGCAAAGGATCTTGGGAACAGAAAAAAAAGACCGGATGGAAACAGGTGTTTAACTCTCTCTCCCAGCCTGGGACACAGACCTGGGAGGAACTGTTCCTGTGAGTGTGTGACTGAACTCCGGCCTACCTCGTGGAAAGCAGCCAGCGATGTCTGGGCAGCAGTAAAGAGTTCCTGCAGTTCCCCTGAGACAAGAGCCGTGTGATGGGACGAGCGTTGGAGATCCGACGGGGGTCGCGTGCCGAGAGGATCCCAGTCACCAGGGCCGTGTGTGGTGAGAGGGCTTGCGCCCAACTGTTTCGTACTATACCACACTCACACACACACATCTGAGGACTATCTGAGCTGTGTTGTGGAGAACACTAGACCAGTACCATCGGAGGGTTCCAGAGACATACTCAAATACTTGTCGCAGGGCCCGAGAACGTTAGCCCACTGTTGAGCGGTCTGCTGCTAAAAGATTCGCTCACCGGTTGTTTGCATCGGATACTACAGATACCCCTGTTGGATTACAAATAGGGCCCTTTCTATTTTTTGCTAGCGAAGAAAACGAAGACCTCGGACTAGTGCACTTACACTCCTGCAGCAAGGCCTTGCAGATTGGGACATATAGTTCAGTAAACTGTTTAAAGGGGTTTCTAGTGGGTAAAGTACCACAGTTAGTTTAAAGTAATCTTGCTGACTGCTGCGCAGCATACATAATCTTACCAGTTCAATCCCTGCGGCCGCAGGAAGAGGGTGTTAGGGAGCTATCACCTTGTACTATATGTATTATATTAACTGTATGTGTGATGATTAATTTGTTAACTGGTATTGATCTTTCATGAGTAAAATTGATATTTGCTTTAATTTTCTGGTGTCTTGAAGAGTTACTTGTCACTCAGAAAGAATTCTGGTGCTATTGCATCATAACTCAGTCAGGGGGATTGGTATTAGGGACTTTCCTCAGGTGTGCTGGTGTGCGGTGGATCGAGTGTTGCGGAGGAGGACCAGAAGACCCAACAAATTCAGCCGCTCCTTAGGGGGTAAGCGCTACACGTGGGGGCTCGTCCGGGATCACTTCTGATACCCCTCGCACAGAGATACCCACACCAACAGCCCAACCATGGATCTGACAGCCGCAGCAAAGTGGTGCAAAGAACAAAACGCCCAGGACGGGCTGAGTGTAGTGATGGACATTCCTGATGGCACATGGACAGAGGAACAGATCCGTAAAGCAGTAACTACCTTAGCGCCTGACCAGAAAGTGTTTGTCATAGACACCATAACAAACCAAGAAGGCTCCCACACCTATGCCCTACTGGAATGGAAGAAAGGAATCCCACATTGCTACCGGGGTGATAGCATTCAGCTAACAAGGGAAGTTAAAGTGCGGCTAATATCTTTAGCCAACCCAGTTAGTAGTTCTGAGGGACCAAGTCAGTCCCCACTGGGAACTGTAGGAGCAACTACCACATCTGAGCTAACTGCTAGTTACCCTCCAGCCTCTTTCTTCAAGGACATAGGAAAGTTAGTAGAGAGCGTTGCCAAACTCACCTCACCCTCTGCAAATTATAGCTACCGGAAGCTGCGAATCTTCTCAGGGACGCAGCCCGTACCCCAGGGAGAGGAAGAATATGAGACCTGGATGGAGCAGGCTATGCAAGCCTTAGAAGAATGGGATGTCCCGGAGATACAAAAAAAACAACGGATCACTGAGAGTCTAAAGGGCATTGCAGCAGAAGCCATTCGGAATCTGAAGTTCAGTCAGGGGTCCTGTACAGCCTATGATTATCTTCGCATGCTGCAGGAGGAGTTTGGGCGTACCGAAAGAGCCACAGACTTACTTTTTCTCTTTGAACATATGTACCAGCAGAGGAATGAAGCATTGTCCGAGTACATAAGGCGCTTGAATAAGATGCTATACCAGATTGTGCTGAAGAAGGGAATAGACGCAAAGGACATGGATCAGGTCAGGATGAAACAGATACTCAGAGGCGCTCTAAGCTCTGATCCTGTCTGGATTCAGTTGAGGACTCTGCCAGGAGGGACCTCTCTGCGATACCCCGATCTTATACGGACAGTGAGGGAAGAGGAGGCAATCCTAGCGGAGAAGAAAAAAAGTTCAGGGTTTTCATCCTCTGCTGAAGTTCGGACGTTTAGTGTGTCAAGTGGAAGTCCGGAGATAGATGAACTGAAGGCCCAAGTCACTCAGTTGACACAGATGCTAACCCTACTGGCTGCAGGGGTTAATTCACCCCTTGGAAAGGTTCCTCCAGAACCTGTGCCTGAAGCTACCACCGGGGTAGTGCCTGTCAGGAGACCGCAAAATGTCTGCTACAATTGCGGAGGAGTTGGGCATTTCCGCCAAGTGTGCCCAAGCCCGCCGAAGACAGAAGCGAGAACCCCAAAGCCGGCTTTAAACTTCAGGGGGCCCCAGTGAAGGAGTCAGCTGGGCGCCCGATCACATCGGTCAACTCCAAAAACCCCTCTGTCGTTTCCACCCCTAAAGAACGGAGGGAGGCGAAACCGAGAGAACGACCCAGGAGAAAAGGCGTGAAGGTAAGGGTCACCAAGCAGGCTGATCTTGCTCCTCCGCGTGGATTTCCTTCTGAGTTGGTGGGACCCTCCCCCATTGTCCCTGTTCAAGTGGAGGGAGTTTATACAAAAGCCCTGCTGGACACCGGAGCTCAGGTGACCCTCCTTTATCGGGACTTTTACGAGAGGCATCTCCGACACTTACCCCTACAGAAGCTGGAAGAGCTAGAGATATGGGGCTTGGGAACGCAGAATTGCCCTTATGATGGTTTCCTGTCCATAAAGCTCGCTTTTGATCCAAGCGTGGCCGGAGAAGCTGAAGCTTTTGATGCCTTAGCCGTAGTGTGCCCCCGTCCACCAGGGGCTGAAAAGAACTCCATTATCGTTGGGACGAATACCCATTTGGTCCGGAGGCTCCTGTCCCCGCTTATGCAACAACAGGCTACACCAGACACCAGGGTGCACCCAATGCTGACCCAAGTGTACCGGAACCTGCTTCAGGAGCAGAGAGCGCCTGAAGACAGAGTGGGAAGAGTCTGGCGCCTGGATAGATGGGAGAAAGTGGTACAGCCTGGCGAAGTAGTCTGTCTGAGGGCTTCGGTCAAGTTATCTTGGAAGCAGCCAGGACCCTTCATTGTCCTTGAGACAGACCCAAGACAAGGGGATAACAGACTGGAGATAGTGCCCGAATTGTTGCCGACCAAATTTTTAAAAAGGAACCGAGGGAAGGTCTCCATCCGCGTTAAGAACACCACAGCATCTCCTATAAAAGTACCAGCTAAAGCCTTGCTAGGGGAAGTGATATCAGCAACCCCAGTGCCTCCCCAAGGCATACCAGAAGCGGAAGAGGAGACCCTTTTTGAAGAGTGTTTCCCAACAGACACCCCCCTCCCCCCCTGTTGGCTGGAGAGAGCGAAGACTCAGCTATTAAGATGGAGGATGGCGTTCTCGAAGAACGAATTCGATGTGGGGCTGGCCAAAAGTGCTGAGCATAGGATCCGGCTGGAAGAGGACAAGCCCTTTCGGGAGAGGGTCAGGCGTATCCCATTGGGAGACCTGGAAGATTTACGAGAACAGCTGGCTGAGCTGAAGAGGACGGGCATCATTCGGGAGTCCCGAAGCCCCTACGCTTCCCCCATAGTGGTGGTCAGGAAAAAGAATGGGTCATTGCGGCTCTGTATTGACTACCGAACACTGAATCGGAGGACCATTCCCGATCAGTACACCACCCCCAGGATAGAGGACGCCTTGCAAAGCCTGTCTGGGGCGAAGTGGTTTAGTGTACTGGATTTGAAGAGCGGATATTATCAGATCCCCATGCACCCTGAAGACAGAGAGAAAACGGCTTTCATCACCCCAGTGGGGTTCTTTGAGTTTAACAGGATGCCACAAGGTCTGTCAGGGGCCCCAGCTACTTTTCAGCGGTTGATGGAAAAGACCGTGGGCGACATGAATCTGATCGAGGTGTTAGTGTACCTAGATGACGTGATAGTGTTCGGCCGGACACTTGAAGAGCACGAAGAAAGACTGGAGAAAGTTCTGAGTAGACTGCATGAGGAAGGCTTAAAACTGTCTATGGAAAAGTGCAGGTTTTATCAGTCATCAGTAAGCTATTTGGGGCATATAGTGTCCGAAGAAGGGGTGGCCACGGATCCACAGAAGCTGGAGGCTGTCACCTCCTGGCCCCGACCAACCAATGTGACTGAGCTCAGGTCTTTCCTAGGATTTTGTTCCTATTATAGAAGATTTGTGGAAGGGTTTGCCAAAATAGCCCGTCCACTCACTGAACTGTTAAAAAATGAGGAGGAGGCTGAGACAGACTCTGAAGGGCTTGGAAAACCCAAAGAGGGCCCAGAAAAAAAAAGGAGCCAATTGTAGATGAATGGACCCCACGGTGTGAAGAAGCCTTTGTGCAGCTGAAGGGAAGTCTCACATCTGCCCCAGTCTTGGCCTATGCGGACCCCACAAGGCCCTATGAGTTACATGTAGACGCCAGTCGAGATGGATTAGGTGGGGTACTCTATCAGGAGCATGACGGGCATCTGCGTCCCATTGCCTACGTAAGCCGAAGTTTGACGCTTTCAGAGAGGAATTATCCTACACATAAATTGGAGTTCTTGGCTCTCAAATGGGCAGTGGTGGATAAACTGAAGGATTATTTGTATGGAGCCGACTTTGTAATCAGAACGGACAACAACCCGCTTACCTATATCCTCACCACAGCCAAACTGGATGCCACTGGACACAGGTGGTTAGCCGCCTTGTCAGGGTTCCGCTTCAGTCTCAAGTACCGCCCCGGGGCCAACAACCAGGATGCGGATGCCCTGTCCAGGAGACCTTACAGTACAGAGGCCCCAGAATCAGAATGGACCCATTTAACACCAGACGGGGTTCAAGCCCTATGCCAAGGGGTGGAATGTAGAGCCAGGGGAGTGATTGGCGCAGAGGCCATAGGAGTCATGGCTGCCGGTGTCCCCAAACTGTACTGCCATCCTGCACAACTGAGGAGTAAAGGCCTGCCTACTTTCACAAAAAAGGATTTAAGGGTGGATCAGGCCGAAGACCCCTTAATCGGATTGACACTGAGGGCCTTGAGAGACAACCAAAGGGGACTTTTGCTAACTGATTCGCCGAAGGAGGCTCGGTTGATCCACAAAGAGTGGGAGAGGTTGAGAGTGCTAGACGGGGTGGTCTACCGAAGGGGCCCCTCGGATGGCGCAGAAGAGAAACAGCAATTGTTCCTCCCCGAGAAACATAGAGAAAGTGTGTTGAAGGCTTTACACGATGATCATGGTCATTTGGGCACAGAGAGAACTTTCAAACTGGTCCGTGACAGATTTTATTGGCCCTGTATGAGATCCGAGGTCGAAGGCTATTGCCATTCCTGCTTGAGGTGTATCCAGAGGAAAACTCTACCTTCTAAAACGGCTCCAATGAGCCATCTGCAGAGTCAAGGCCCTATGGATTTAGTGTGCATAGACTTTTTGTGTTTAGAGCCCGACACCAGTGGACAAGGAAATATCCTGGTGGTGACAGACCACTTTACTCGCTATGCTCAAGCCTTTCCAACCAAGGATCAACGTGCTCCCACAGTGGCCAAGGTACTAGTGGAGAAGTTCTTTGTCCATTATGGGCTACCCCAAAGAATTCATTCCGACCAAGGCAGAGATTTTGAGAGTCGACTCATCCGGCAGCTCTTGGATCTGTTAGGGATTCAGAAATCAAGAACTTCCCCTTACCACCCCAGGGTGACGCACAACCAGAGAGGTTCAATCGGACTTTATTAAATATGTTGGGAACACTGTCCACCAAAGAAAAACAGCACTGGAGTCGGCATATCTCTACCATTGTGCATGCCTACAACAGTACAGAAAGTGATGTGACCGGATACTCACCATACCGGCTCATGTTCGGAAGAGAAGCCCGGCTGCCTGTGGATTTGGCCTTTGGTCTCTCTCTTGACCAAACGTCTGTTGCCTCTCATGAAGGTTACGTAGACCGACTGAGGAAGAATTTGGTTTCTGCCTTTGAAAAGGCCCGTTCAACATCCGGGGGTAGAGAACAGAGGAATAAGCGAAATTATGATCTGAGAGTTCGTGTGCAGGACCTACAGCCTGGCGATCGAGTTCTATTGAAAAATGTAGGTGCCTCAGCCAAGCACAAACTGGCCGATAGATGGAGTTCCCAAATTTATGTCATTTGTCAGCAATTGCCTGGCCTGCCAGTGTACCAAATCAGACCAGAGGGAAAAACTGGGCCATTGAAGAATTGGCATCGGAACCATCTCCTACCCTTAAATGAGGCTGTTCGGATACCAGAGAGAGATGAGTCTCCTTCACCCACTCCTTCCACCTCTCGGAAAACACCTGTCACTCGGTCACAGCAACCACCACCCACATTAGAAAGTGAGGATGATAGTGATGAGGGGGATGGGTGTCCGAGCTGGATGTGGCCATCTGACTCTATGGATGTTCATTCAGTCAATCCAATTTCTGAGCAGGACTCAAGTACCTTGAGACCGGATGCTCCGGAATTTGTGCCCCAAACTGATGAGAATGTCTCCTTATCTTCTCAAATGGAGGATTCTTTGCCGGAAGCCTCCGAACCTGAGGATGTTCCTGTTGCTCAGGAAGAGGAGGTCACTGAACTGCCTCAGCTAACACAACAGGAAGAAGAGAGCTCAGCAGACGAAGGTCCATCCAGGCTTCTAGAAACAAGGCCAAAACGCCTGGTGCGACCTCCTCAGAGACTCACGTACAATTCAGTAGGAAACAGCACAGAAGAAGCTATTGTGACTGTACACAGATCTCCTGAAGTGCCCACTGTACTCACGGAAGTGTCAAAGGCCACGTGCCCAAAACGGGACATCAGCACACCTTGGTGGAGTGTCCCTCTGCCTGTCCCACTTGCTAGACGTTGTCACAGACTGCACATATCTATGTGCAATATAGATAGTAGAGCGGTCTAGCCAAATTTTATGTTGCATCTAAGATTGATACAGATTACCCTTTGGGGGGACCCAAAGGATTTAAGTGGGGGGAGAGTGTAGCGGTGTCAGCTTATGCTTTAGAGAGGATTATGCAGGAGTGTATGTAAAATAGACATTTGGTGCCCTCTGCTGACCAGAAGTGGGACGTCGGGCTCAAAGTTTTACTTTTTTCTGGAACAACCCAGGAAGGAGGGGAATGCCACTCCCAGGAACGCCCAGGGGAGCAAAGGATCTTGGGAACAGAAAAAAAGACCGGATGGCAGGTGTTTAACTCTCTCTCCAGCCTGGGACACAGACCTGGGAGGAACTGTTCCTGTGAGTGTGTGACTGAACTCCGGCCTACCTCGTGGAAAGCAGCCAGCGATGTCTGGGCAGCAGTAAAGAGTTCCTGCAGTTCCCCTGAGACAAGAGCCGTGTGATGGGACGAGCGTTGGAGATCCGACGGGGGTCGCGTGCCGAGAGGATCCCAGTCACCAGGGCCGTGTGTGGTGAGAGGGCTTGCGCCCAACTGTTTCGTACTATACCACACTCACACACACACATCTGAGGGACTATCTGAGCTGTGTTGTGGAGAACACTAGACCAGTACCATCGGAGGGTTCCAGAGACATACTCAAATACTTGTCGCAGGGCCCGAGAACGTTAGCCCACTGTTGAGCGGTCTGCTGCTAAAAGATTCGCTCACCGGTTGTTTGCATCGGATACTACAGATACCCCTGTTGGATTACAAATAGGGCCCTTTCTATTTTTTGCTAGCGAAGAAAACGAAGACCTCGGACTAGTGCACTTACACTCCTGCAGCAAGCCTTGCAGATTGGGACATATAGTTCAGTAAACTGTTTAAAGGGTTTCTAGTGGGTAAAGTACCACAGTTAGTTTAAAGTAATCTTGCTGACTGCTGCGCAGCATACATAATCTTACCAGTTCAATCCCTGCGGCCGCAGGAAGAGGGTGTTAGGGAGCTATCACCTTGTACTATATGTATTATATTAACTGTATGTGTGATGATTAATTTGTTAACTGGTATTGATCTTTCATGAGTAAAATTGATATTTGCTTTAATTTTCTGGTGTCTTGAAGAGTTACTTGTCACTCAGAAAGAATTCTGGTGCTATTGCATCATAACTCAGTCAGGGGGATTGGTATTAGGGACTTTCCTCAGGTGTGCTGGTGTGCGGTGGATCGAGTGTTGCGGAGGAGGACCAGAAGACCCAACAAATTCAGCCGCTCCTTAGGGGGTAAGCGCTACACTAGTTATCTTATATTATCCAGACAATGAACTGCTTTAGTGGCTGCAATGCATCTGGGAAATAAGAACAACGATAGTGTAGAAGTGAGAAGGACCTAGGAGTTGGTCTATAGGGCAACAGCATATATTGAGTGTACTGGACAATCCAGCCATACTGACACATTCCTAGATTACTAATCAAACTCAAGAGAGGAACACAAAAGGAATGAGTTGCTAATTGTGGACACTGCCTCTGGTTTTTGCCTGACGCTCACACATTTTACCTTTTGTGGAAAGACGCCGCTCAAAATAGCCATCTATTGGAGAAAGATGACCGCCCACAGCAGACATCATACAGATTGAGAGTGGCTGGCCAAAAGTGAAGACAGCATAATGAAAGAGATATAAAAAAAAAAATTATACATGTGCACATGGATAAGTACGTAAAATCACCAAAAAGATTTACAGGACAAAAGCAGTGAAATAGGAGAGAAGTAAAAAAAAAAAACGAGAACACATTTTTGCCGTTAGCAGCTGCTGTTTTCCAGGACAGTGTGTAATCCCCAGCTCTGTTCTAGAGATACTGGGATTTAGCAGAAGCATCTTTGCTATCTACAGCCTGTGGTCAGGACAAGGGCAGGTGCTGGACTACAAGCCTGATTCACTGCAGAGTGATCCAAATTGACAAAAGTAATACTGGTAGCATTCCATATGAACAATATATCATTATACACATTGAAGCAAGCCGGGCATGACACTGGGCTTAGGAAAAGCTCTATTCTAAGCGACAGTCTAAAAAAGTTGTTAAAGTGACTTGCTGCTTTGGAACAAATGTGAAACTGAACAAAGGAGCCCCCCTCCCTTAAAAAACAGCAGTACATTCATAAGAGCTCAAAGTATATTAATGAGATGGTGCTATTTGCATTCTAATCTGTATTGCAGGATATCCATAATTATACTTTGGTCCTTACAAATCACTTACAAAAGGGTACTCTGAGGAAAAGAAGACACTAGTATGGTGCCAATTTAGCGTATATTCATTCTAGATTAAATGTTACCTGGGTAAAGCCCCGTACACATGGGCAAAATGTCAAGAGACATCGGCCGGTTCAAAACAAAACCCTGCCAACATTTGGCCCATGTGTATGCCACCTTGTCCGACAGAAGCCGACTGTACCAGGCTAAACTCAACAACTGGCTTTCATTGGATGGAACAAGGTAGGCATTTGTGTGTCCCTATTCAGAAGTAGCACTACACACACTACATAGCTTCTAATTATGGATGAGATTAAGTGTATTTTGATCCTAGTATGAAGCCACCTGAGCAAGCTTGTCATAAAGCTGTCATTGTACTGGGCCAATGATAAGTGGCCGAGGCATTCCCCAAAACAGCACATATACATACTGTACCTTTTGCATATATGCAGCTGCTGTGTGTGGAATGCCCTAGTCACAGATGTTTAGCTCAGTACACATCTTAGATAGAGAGAATTTTTTTCCTGCAACCTTGGGTCGACGGGTAGATTCCCCCATCAACACAGAAGTGTTGACGGGGAAACCCTCCTGGCAGAGGGGGGGGGGGGGCGAGGGAAGCTGTCCCTGCCGATTGGACACAATGGGCCAGATTCACATACACTTAATATTGCACTGCGTAATTGAAATACTCTACGCTGCCGTATTTTACCAGGATCTACACCGAATTCTGGTAGATTTTTGCCCGTACGCTACGGCGGCGTAGTCTATTTCTCGCCGCGTAATCAAAATACGAGATAAGGGGGCGTGAAGCATTTAAATTGAGCGCGTCCCCGCGGCGATCGAACTGCGCATGCTCCGTTCAGAAATTTCCCGCCGTGCATTGCGCGAAATCACGTCGTTACGTCATTCGTTGTTTGAGTAGTGTCGTTTACGAACATTCCTATTCCCGGACGACTTACGTCTAAAAAAAATAAACGACGTCAGAATACGTAGAAATTCGACGTGGGAACGACGGCCATACTTAACATGGGCTGTCTAATATTAGTGCAGCAAAAAGCTGGTATAGTGTTACGCAAAAAAAAGATGACTAAAGGTGCCGTAAGAGATTGCGAATGAAGATCGTAATTTCGGGGATCGCCGGCAAAAGCTCATTTGCATACCCAGACGCGGAAAACGACGGGAAGTCCACCCAGTGGCCGCAATTTTATTGCAGCGTAGATCCGAAGGCGTATGAACAAGTAATCCAGTCGAATTGAAGCCCGCAGCCGTCTATTCATGGTTTGAGGTTTTCAACTAGCTAGAAAACGCGCGTAATTGGAAATTACTCCAGTCTAACACCAGTTAGACAGGCGTAATGGCTCTCTGAATCTGGGCCAGTGATTATTACTAGTGGCTTTAACAGCTGCTTGTAAAATCAAGCAGACTGGTTGTACCCAAGTTGATCAATCAATCAACTTGGGTACATTCAGCCTGCAAATACACGGTTCGAAACTCGGCCGGTTCCTGCTGAACTGGCTGAGATTTGATCCATCTATGGCCGGCTTTAGCTTATCATCACTTCTAAAGGGTCCAGGAGTAAGGTGGGTGTTGCTTTTTTAATCTGATTTTTTAAAGCGAGCCTATGCTTTGACTCTGAAGGGCAGAGCAAAAGGTTTCATCCAGCACATCATTTGCTTTCACTTCCTGGATCAACTAGCACTGTAGGCCTGACACTGGCCCAGCCAGGCCAAAAGCAGATGCCCTTTGCAGGCAGTGAACGCGGGATTCTATGGTGTAGAAAAAATATAAAGTTCCAGTGCTAGCTGTCCCTGTGGCTACTGCTCCCAGTACCACCTCTTCAGGCACTACCAGCACTCCTGGCTGCAGCTACCCCTCTCCACTGCAGAGACATGTGGTGAGGTCAGTGGCTGGTGAGGCACCAGTAAGTATCAGAGCCAGATACACATAGGTTACATACGCTGTGTACATTAGAGCAAGAGCAATAATTCTAGCACTAGACCTTCTCTGTAGCTCTAAACATTTAACCAGTAAAAGTTAAGTTGTATATGGAGATTTTTAAGTACTGAAGTTTGGCACCATTCCACAAGTGTGTGTATTTTTAAAGCGTGACATGTTAGGTATCTATTCACTTAGCGTATTTTGGTGTCCTCCATACAAATATTTTTATTCACTTTTGTATGTTCTTTTTCAATGGTGTCAGTTTTTTAAATGTGGTCCTTTTTGCTTTACATACATGTATTTATATTGTCTTTCAGTATGTTTTTAATTTTGCTTATCAAGATAAGGGGAAAGCTGATCACACCACCCTATACCTGTGTGGGGTGGGAGTGTGCTCTACTTAGAGGTTCAGTTGGTTAGTTTTCCTTTGGGTTTTGAAGAAGCACAATGTATGTGTGAAACGTCGTCACCCCTTGGTCCGTTGTTTTAGTCCTGGTGGCAGTCTTTCAATAAACCTGTTGCATGGATGTTGGTGTGGGACAAATTTTTTTCACTTGATCTACACAGTACAGAAGACGGTCAGAGATTGGGAACGTAGTACAGGAGACAGTCAGAAACTGTGGACATTGTATAGGAGATGGTCAGAGATTGCAGACATTATACAGGAGACAGTCAGAGACTACAGACACAGTGCAGGAGATGGTCAGAGACTGCAGACATATTACAGGAGATGGTTGAGACAGCAGATATGGTATAGGAGATGGTCAGAGACTGCAGACATCACACAGGAGACGGTCAGAGATTGGGAACGTAGTACAGGAGACAGTCAGAAACTGTGGACATTGTATAGGAGATGGTCAGAGATTGCAGACATTATACAGGAGACAGTCAGGCCCCGTACACACGGCCGAGGTTCTCGCTGAAAATCAGCGAGAACCTCGCTGGAATGCACATTCCAGCGAGGACCTCGGCCGTATGTACGGTCTCAGCGAGCTTCCCGTCGGGAAGCCCGTCGAGCCGAAATAGAGAGCACGCTCTCTATTTCCTCGACGGCCCGCCTGGAAGAATGGCTGGTTGCCATTCCCGACGGGCGGGTCGCCGAATCCGACGGCCGGGAGAGAACCTCGACGGGCGGAACGATGTGTTCTGCCCGTCGAGGTTCTCTGCCGTGTGTACGGCACCTCAGAGACTACAGACACAGTGCAGGAGATGGTCAGAGACTGCAGACATATTACAGGAGATGGTTAGAGACAGCAGATATGATACAGGAGATGGTCAGAGACTGTGAATATAGTACAGAAGATGGTCAGAGACATACTTGAGGATTGTCAGGCAGCAATGACTGCACCAATGAGAAAAGAGTATGTGGAAAAAATCATTAGAAGGCAAGACCAGCTGGAAAAAAGAAAAAGCGGAAGACTAAAAAAAATTGGAATTTGTTGAGGTTGGAAGAATAAGCGCCTCCGCGACAAGTTCACTAACCCTAAAGGTGCCAAAGAATGCCCAAGAAAAGGAAACTAGAAACAAGAGAGCCCTAAATGCAAAAGCAGACAGAGGGCAAAATGGAGAGGATGTCAGTTAATTTGTGCACAGAAAACAGGTGCAGAGAAGGGAAGAAATTCAGATGTTTCCAACCCTTCAAAATCCACCGTCGAACCAGCCAAACTATATCCTGCAGGTAGAGAAGGTGTTACGACCCTGCGTAAAACTTTGGTTCTAAAGTTTGGGGATGGATCTCAGCTGCGGAGGTTACTCAGGTCTCGACCACCAGATCTCTCCTTCAGTGTATAGGGAGTTTGGGGTCTTGGTCATCACAGCCTCCAGTGAGAGTTAACTTATATTTGATATAACTAATGGCGGCAAAGCAAAGGCAAACAGCAAGCTAGGTACACAGAATACACTCAGTGGATGGCTGGCATGCTTAAATGGTTAATGCGGATAGCTGCGGATGTTAAGCCTACAGACAACATGCAGTCCAGGTGGTGAGGGAGCAGCGGACATGCAGATAGTAGCAGAGGGATGAAACACACTCCTGTAGTCAGAGCTATGAGTATGCACAAGTCATCATAACTATTAGCAGTATGCAGGGTACTTGCGGTTCTGTTGTGTACAGATGGAGGTCCCTCCTGGTGTTCAATGAGATCCCATACGGTTGACAGGGTCCAGCTTGGTACTTGTCAGCAGACGTGGGTCTTCTGTCCGGAGGACGCTGGTGGCGCTATGATCTGGGCAGATTGCTGGGGTGATGCTGTCCTGGGCTCTGGGTCTGATAGAGGGGGTCCGGTCCCTGGTGGCGGCAGGCGTCCAACAAGAATAATCAAACACCTTGCCGCCACAGCAGGGAGTTTAAATAGGGCGCCTGGAACGCAGAGCGCGCCAGGTCGCACTTCCGCGTTCCAGCGTGGAACGCAGACGTCCGCGCACCGGAAGTGACGCGGACTTCTTGCAGAACGGAGCGCAGCTGTCAGGACAAGGCACAGCTGCGCTCGTTCTGTCATATATAACGCGGATGGCGTTACAGAAGGTAGGAGAAATGAGCAAGGTGCTTGTCTAACAGGGGGAAAGGGAAAACTCATCGACAGGTGGAGGCAACCATTTGTCCCAAATTTTCTGGCAGGTTACCTGAGATTTCTGGGATGGGAGGCACGGGCGGGGGCCCAACAGGAGTCAGAAACGAGACTACACAAAAAGGAAGGACAATGAAGATCCACAGCTGTTGAAGCCAAAGAGCGGAAGCGGGCGAACTGTAAACAAGAGGACAAATCAGCAATGGAATTAGCTACATATGAAAAAAGTCAACTGAAGACATCCAAGCGCCAGAAAAAAAAACACAACAAGGAGAACAAAGGTGGAGAGCTTGCAGAGAGGCAGATAACCACTTGTACCACATGATAATTCCACTGCCACCACATTAGGAAAGAGCTCTAACAGCATCATGTTACACAACAAATAGAGTTGGGCCAATGAGGCAGGCCGAGGTTCAGCAGACCAGTCATCCTGGAATAAAATGGCAAAGCTACAAGAGCTGAATGCAGCCCTGTAAAAAAAAACAAAAAAACTCCAGCTGTGTGTTTTGCAATTTCTCCATTTATAAAAAAACGGAGTGCAAGAAGGACAACCGTGCTTCCAAGTCATTACGCATAGGGTTTATAAGTTGTACATAATAGCATGCAGGGCCGGCGCTAGGCATAGGCAAGTCAGGCGGCTGCCTAGAGCGCCAGGGTAGGGGGAGCGGCAAAATCCGGATCCCCAGCCACTCGCCTCCAGGATCGGCGTTTTTTTAAAAACATGCTTTATGGCGCCAGTCGCCAGGCTAGGGGGGCGGTTGCGCCGGTGAAGACATCACACTCTCTATCCCAAGCCTGCAGACAGTGCCACCGTAGCAGCGGCAGTGAGAAGATGAGGGGAGAGAGCTGGGACTACAAGTAGCAGCCGGCCGGAAGTGCTTCATGATCGATGGAACCGGCGGGGGGGGGGGGTTAGATGGAAGCACACCAATTTCCCCTCTGAACTCCCCCCCCCAACACCAGTTCCCCTCTGTACCACCCCCCCCCCCACACACACACACACACACACACACAGCAGCCGCCTGACTTGCCTATGCCTAGCGCCGGCCCTGGGTACAGAGGGGGATCTGGTGGGGGGGTAGAGAAGGGGATCTGGTGTGTGTGTGGCAGATGTGCAGGGGTACAGAGAGGGAACTGGTGTGTGTGGGGGGGGGGCAGAGGGGGAACTGGTGGGGTGGGTAGAGAGGGGGATCTGGTGTGTGCGGGGGGGGTACAGAGGGGGAGCTGGTGGGGGGTGTACAGAGGGGAACTGGTGTGTGTGTGGGGCAGATGTGCAGGGGTACAGAGAGGGAACTGGTGTGTGTGTGGGGGCAGAGGGGGAACTGGTGGTGGGGTACAGAGGGGGATCTGGTGTGTGTGTGCGGGGGAACTGGTGTGAGGGGGGCAGATGTGCGGGGGTACAGAGGGAACTGGTGTGTGTGGGGGGTACAGAGGGGGAACTGGTGTGTGTGGGGTGAGGAAGTGAGCCGGTGCCATCCTCTAGTGGTCTTTGGGCCAGGTCCAGGGGCACAGGTGCAGGCATGTGGACCATGTCTGAAGTATAGGTGAAGAGGCACCGCAAAAATCTCAGTGAGGGCATAAGCGAATGGGGGGGCGCAAAATGAGGCTTCGCCTAGGGTGTCAAAAATCCTTGCACCAGCCCTGATGGCATGTATCTGATATATGTAGCGATACCCCCTCAAGGGCCACTGATTGATTTGGGATCGGCGTATTAAGTTACCCTTGTATGTTGTCTAGGGGTGATTGCAGTGAGCAGAGCAATAAGAGAATGTCCAAACCAGCCGCTGAAGTTTTCTGAATGCTTTATTTCCTGGTCCAACATGACCAACATCAACATGAGGTAGAGAGAAAAGGTTGATAAAAGGAGATAACGTTGTGGTATCAGGCTTGGATGAAAAGAAAGCAGTCCTGCTTTCTGCAATAGAACAGTTCGTCGCCACTCTAGCCAGAGTGGGCAAAGTGCCTCCGGACAGACTTCTGCCACAAGCCTGGCAGCCTGGCAGCTGGGAGGAACAAGTCTCTCTCACTGACTTGGCTAGTAGAATTTAGCGTTTCAAGATGAAGACCTCTGCCACAGTCCCAATGTTGTACTGTAGAGCGAATCCTCCCAGAAAGTTCTCTTTTAGTATGGATCACCAGCTGACAGTCTATGGTTATCTGTCAGTTCCTGGCGACCAGATCCCCGATGGTTCGTTCAAGCCCTTTTGAATCACCTGCCTCCTGGTTCTCCTCAAGCCGATCCCCCACCGAACAGCATACAGCTTAGGATCTCTTCAGTAGAAGTGGGGCCTCCAGCAAGTCGCTAGGGCCCCTTTCAGCATCAGCAGGGAACTCCGCGTAGCATGCGACCCCGGCCTGGTAGGCCATGTCGCCGGGGTCCATTGGGTACGCACACCCACGAAGAACCCCGAAAAATGGCGTCTGTCAAAGATATACCCCGAAAAGTGGCTCTGCCTGAATCCCTCTGGCGCCACCTGCCACCCAGAGATGGAACTACATCTCTGGAGCACAGAATGGCCCACAGGATAATTCAGGGCTGACAGCAGCCCAATTTAGCAAAATTAGGAGTGGGAGCAACATAACTCTCCCACTCTCCCACTAACTTAAGCGTAGCGCCTTTTCTAAAATAAAAAGGGGGCGCTACATATACATTCCATAGATGCCCACAGAAGGCACTGCCCATCAGAATTACGTTGAATGTGAAAACAATATGGCCCAAAAAGTTTGAAGCTGCTACAGCCATAGCTTACTAGAGTAACCAGGGAAATAAGCTAATTAACCCCAGGAAGTCAGCAGACCAAGTCTGGCAGCAGGGGATGGGTAGCAGCTGTGTGAGCTGAGAGTACAGTCTCACCATAAGAAGAGGAAGGAGCCTGACCTCTGGATAAAACTTCTGTGTCCATGATGTTAGAGGAACGATGGGGAAGGACAACTCTTGTGACAGCTAAATCTCCTCAGAGCAGTTGGATGTGCCTCAGCCTAGCCTTTTCCTAGATTTCAGGCTCCACCCAGTCACCTAGGATCTTTGCAGTCAAACCTAAGAGAGCTACTTAACTTCCCTTTTAGGTTCACACCCACAGTGATGCCATGCTTCCAGCAGGCAAGGCCCCCTTTCCCTAAATAAGGTTCAAGGGGTCTTTATTCTACAGCTATAGCTTTCTAAAGCTAAAGCTACTGCAGTTTTTACAACGTCCCGTGTGCATGAGGCTGAAAGGTATTTTCATTTTCAAGACACCCCAGTTAGGGCTTGGTTCACTTTACTGCGTAAAGTGCGAAAAAGTCAGGGACTAAGGCTGGTTCTTGCACAGAAGGTGATCGCACTGCCCTTGCAATCTGCATGTGGGTGCCAATGCATTATTATCAGCGCCCCAAATGCAGATTGCAAATGCAGAGCATTTGAAGCCACCAAATTGCATGGTACCACAGTACCATGCGGTTTGATGCAGCATGTTTTGAAAAAGTGGTGCATCCACTACTTTTTCTGTGTGAATTGCAGCCCAGTGTGATCTGCTATAGTCTACACCCCGTCCCACTCTGCTCACCTTTGGATTCCAATCCCCCTGCTAATCTCTGCACCCAAAGCCCTTCTGCTCACCTCTGTGCCCCAAACCCCCCTCTCTGCTCACCTCCATACCCCAAAACCTCCTCTCTGCTCATCTCTATGCCTAAAACCCGCTCTTTGCTCACCTCTGTACCTTCACCCCCCCCCCCCCCATCTGCTTACCTCTGTACCCCAAAACCCCTCTTTCTGCTTATCTCTTTACCACAAAAGCCCTCTGCCCTTTTAGGGCAGGACCATTTTATTTCATTACAAAGTATAAGTCTGTGGGCAGTGCTGGTCCAAGTGAGGTGCCAGTGTGGCCAGGCTAGTGAACTGCAAGGGACATATGGCTAACCGTGAGGTGTAGCTGTGTATCGACAGCTGGTTACAGAGTTGGATCTCGGGGGAAAATACACCTTCTGCTTCCCCCACCTCTGCCGTCCATACATTTACACACACATACCTTTACACTGTCACTGGGTACTGTCATGTAGGGGAAGACGGAGTAATCAGGACTCAAAAAGCCACCTCTCCTTTCTACTGCTGTACACTGTTTTCTTGGCCTCTTAGCCTGCTAGGATAACATATATATTTGGGTAGAGTCAGGTGATCCGGTTTCGGTGCCACCTGCACTGGGTGGTAGTGTGTTGTGCTGACCCCAGGCTGCTAGGCCAGAGCCTGAGGCCAAGCCAGTGCTCCAGCAGGGAAGCGGGGGTGATTTTTGAGGAAGATACTAAAGTAAGAATATAAACTGGTTGGCGACCAGCCGACCGGCGGCAGGTTGGCTCCCCTGTGCGAGAGCCCGTAGCTCTACGTCGGCTCTCTTAGCGGCCACTAGGGGTGCGTGTGCGCCGCCGGAGGCGTACGCGCGTCCCCCGCTCGCCCCCGAGTAGGTGCGTGTGCCTGGCGGGCACGATCGCCGCCGGACACCCGCAATTGCTTGGTACACACACAGCTCCCGGTCCTGTCAGGGAGAGAAATGCTGATCTTCTGTTCATACAATGTATGAACGAAGATCAGTGATTTCCCCTAGTGAGTCCACCCCCCCCATACAGTTAGAACACACCCAGGAACATACTTAACCCCTTCCCCACTCCCTAGTGTTAACCCCTTCACTGCCAGTGGCATTTTTTTTTAGTAATCAATGAATTTTTACAGCACAATAGCACTGATCGCTCTAAAAATGCCAATGGTCCCAAAAATGTGTCAAAAGTGTCCGAAGTGTCCGACATAATGTCGCAGTACCGAAAAAAAATCGCTTATTGCCGCCATTACTAGTAAAAAAAAATATTAATAAAAATGCCATAAAACTATCCCAAATTTTGTAAACGCTATAACTTTTGCGCAAACCAATCAATAAACGCTTATTGCGATTTTTTTTAAGGAAAAATATGTAGAGGAATACGTATAGGCCTAAACTGAGGGAAAAAAAAGTTTTTTTATATATTTTTGGGGGATATTTATCCCTTTCATGCCTAAACCTATTTATGACATTTGGGGCTAGATTCAGAAAGACTTACGACGGGCGCATCAGTAGATACGCCGTCGTAAGTCCGAATCTGCGTCATCGCAACTTTAAGCGCATGCTCAAACTGAGATACGCTTAAGGGCCAGATTCTCATAGATTAGCGCTGGCGTAGCGTAAGCCATTTACACTACGCCGCCGCAACTTAACAGAGCAAGTGCCGTATTCTCCAAGCACTTGCTCCGTAGTTTGCGGAGGCGTAGTGTAAATGGCCCAGCGTAAGGCCGCGTAATTCAAAGGGGGCGGCTTGTATTTAAATGAAGCGCGCCCCCGCGTCGATCGAACTGAGAATGCGCCGGCCGGGGGAAAAAGCCCAGTGCGCATGCTCCAGCTCACGTCGGAAAGCGTTGTTGAAACCGACGTCAAAACGACGTGATTGGCATTTACGCAATGCCCTATTCGCGAACGACTTAGTAAAATGGCGTAACCGATGGAAAAAGCTGTCGCTGACCCGGCGCCATACTTAACATGGCATCCGACGGCACCTGACGGCATCCGACAGTACTGCGTAAGGTTACTCCACATATTAGCAGGGGTAACCTTACGCGTACGAAAACTACGTAAGCGACGACGGGGCGGCGTAAAAGCATTCGGGAATCTGCGTAGTAGCCTCATTTGCATAGGCAAATGAGAAAACAACGTAAAGGCCACCTAGTGGCCGGAGTTGTCATTGCATCTACGATCCGCAAGTGTAATTGTATTACACTTGTCGGATCTTCACCGGTATCTATGCCTAAGTGATTCTAGGAATCACTCGCATAGATACCCGGGGAAAAAAACGGCGATACGACGGGGTATCTGAAATACCCCGTCGTAGCGCCTCTGAGAATCTGGCCCAATGTTGCTAAAATACGACTGGCGTAAGTCTCCTAGGCCGTCGTATCTTAGCTGCCTATTTAAGCTGGCCGCTAGGGGCGGGTACGCTGATTTACGCCTAGAATATATAAATCAGCGAGATACGCCTATTCACGAATGTACACCCGGCCGTCACAGTAAAGATACGCCGCTTACGTAAGGCGTTTTCAGGCGTAAAAATAAACCATCAAAAAGATGGCGCAGCCAATGTTAAGTATGGATGTCGGGACCGCGTCTAATTTTTCACGTTTTACGTCGTTTGCGTAACTCGTCCGTGAATGGGGCTGGGCGTAAATTACGTTCACGTCGAAACCAATGCGTCTTAGTGGCGTAATTTAGAGCATGCGTTTACGGCTTTGATTCAGTCTCTCTCTGGACACTGCAGGCGCCGGATCGAGGATAGGGTCTCCCGGTGGGACGGGAGGCCCGGTCAGAGTGGCGAGAGGCAGCGGGAGGGGGGGATGTCCCCTCCCACTCCTCCGGCATAACAACCGAGCTGCTTTTACCCCCATCGGTTGTTATGTTAGGATAGCCAGACTACAGCATACAGTAGTGACTTGGAGGTCAACAGGTTTCCTTGTGGAGTTTGAAGGAAGATTGTAGGCACGTAGAGGTTAACGCTGCCCCAGTTGGGAAGGATATGGTTAAATATTCTCATGGGTTTTTCTGCTGGCGGACTTTTCTGGGTCCTAGCCACTGGTTCTGTGTGTTATGAGAGGAA
Organism: Rana kukunoris; assembly: GCA_029574335.1. Classification (NCBI taxonomy): domain Eukaryota; kingdom Metazoa; phylum Chordata; class Amphibia; order Anura; family Ranidae; genus Rana; species Rana kukunoris. The sequence goes on along the minus strand of CM056049.1, from coordinate 272,106,026 downwards.
CAGGGGGTTCACAACCAAAGAGCTCCAGGAGGCCCTGGATTTTGAGCTAGAGAGATGTGCTTATTGTCACTGTCGCCGGTACCATGCCAGGATCGTAATTCCCACTGTTAGGGGACACTGCTGGGACTTGCAGTGCTCTTTGAGAAAAACCTATTGTGGACTCTACCAAGTACAGACTTTAATCCTATGCAGGTATGCTGGGGCAGCCACAAGCCTGAAGTTAGGGACTAGGGATGTAGGAAAAGACTGCACTTTATGTTGGACTGTTATCTTGTGAATGCCATGATGCTGAATAACATTATTTAAGTAAAGCTCTTGAAACTTTGCCTTTGCCTGATCTGAAGTTACAAGGGATGTAATGCAAGGAAACGACACACATACAGCTCAGGTCACTATACACATTGGGATATGAAGATAACGGTGCTAGAATTGATGCATTGTGACAAGCTGTTGCCAAGGATAAAGGTTTATCCAGCAGCCTGTCATAGGCTTGTAGATGTGAGATAGCCTCTTGCAGCGAGGGAAATGTTGTCGTCACTCTGTCAGCAGCAATCCGTCCTATAGCAACGGGAGCAGATCTGCACTGCCGGGCCCCTCAGCCTGTACACAGTTATGGAATAGCAAGAGTTCAGTGAAGTACACGCATAAAATAAAATACATTGAGCTGGTGTTAGGAGGAGTGGTCGGCATGGGGTGGGGTAGACGGGTGTCATAGACCTTGGAGTGCTTTTACTCGAAATCCTAATTCATGTATTTCAGAAGATGGGACATTACTGACAGTTCATTGCAGGAGATACTGGACATATTACAAGTGGTTTATTTTGTCCTGACTAGGTAAACAGGACAATGACCCTTCAATGCTTAGCTCAGACTATTGAAATGCTAAGTGAGGCCGGCTTGTGAAATACCTCTTTATTGTGTTCTGCAGGTGAATAGCTGTTGTCAGAGACGGGATGTCTCTGGGAGATAATTACCTCAACTAAATGTCTTTTAGAATGTGATTTAAGTTTATTGTATCTGTGTTGTAGTTAGCAGTATACTTTCAGATGTATGTGTTTACGCTAAAAAGACTGGGTATTGTTCTAAAGGTCAGAAGTCTCCTGTCAGAAGTATTGAATTAGCATGTCATTATCTAAAGGAATGTGACCTCTCAGAGGTAGTAATTAAGTCCTGTTAAATAGACCAGGCTATTGTGTACATTGATTACCCCCTGGGGCTTCCGTCTCGATACACATAACAGTCGTGCTATCCAAGCTTTGGGACCAATCTCTGCTGCGTCATTTTCAAGTCCTCATTTGCATGGTTAAGGAGGACCTGAGTGGAGACTGCATATACTTTACAATTGACCAACAGGAAAGCGGTTGTTGGGGGCGGAATGTTCCAAATTCTGTATAAAAGTGTGCTGTGTACTTTCAATAAATGAGTCCTGTTTGAACTTACATACAGCCTGCCTGGTGTTTGTTCTAATGGATTCCGAATGGCACATAGCTGTAGTTCGGATCCCGGAACCTTGGATGACTGGACCATCAGACGTTGCAATCGGCAATCTGATCCAATAGAAGCAGAGGAGTGTCGGGAGAGCAGAACCGAGCGAGCAAGGGTCTCGTCACAGCGGGGTTAGTACCATAGAGACGGTCTGGGCGGTGTCTGTGTTGGTGGTTGGAGAGGTGCAGAAGGAGGATGATGGACGTCTTGTACATGAACGTTGTGACTGAGGTGACACTGGCAGCTAAGAGACCCAGGGCTGTCAGATGCAGCATGGTGGTTTGGAGATATGTTAGAGAACTTCTTGCCAGTATGATGCGGTTGGCCATGCATTTGGATCCTGTCTTTTGAAGGTTGCATCTCTTCATCCTATTCTGGGCTGGTGGATTCCCCTATCAACCCTCTGGGAGCGTAGAATATGATTGGGGTGTTTGCCCACAATTGCGCGATTGACTCAATACCTACCAGTATTTGAGTCCACAGCTTCTGGTAAGCTTATTCACTTATAAACTTTGCTTTGAATTCTGGATCTTATCACATTATTTGTTAATTTTGGATGTGTCAAGTTTTTTTTCATATTCCAGTTTTGATTTATATTTCAATTTATATTGATGCATCCTGGATTGGTAATTATATTATAGGTATCACATTTAATGGCCACTCTGACAGAACCCACTGTCACTGTGTGTTTTGGAGGGGGCTGTGGGCTGGCCTCGTACCCACAGACTATGGCCCAGCAGAGAATGGGAGATTTAAACGGCTATTTGCTGTCTCCCACCATCTGGAGAAGATGCCACCTCCTGACAATTGTGTCCGCGGTCGCCGGCTTATCCGAACCGGGTGAACACGGTATCTGTGGCTGGGCTCGTGGAGTCGTTTCCGACTACCTAAACCTAATGGTCCGGCTGGGCTAAATATATACATTTATTTCAAAAACAATGTACTTTAAGCTGATAAAGGCATATACAAAATGGTGGTATTCCCAAAGTAATGAAGGTCCCTATATCACCTGCATCCCACCCCCCTCCCCTCTTGTTATTGTGTTAATTATGTTAGGTCATGGCATGTAGACAAAAGGTCTGGAGACACATCCCAGAAAGGGGATGTGTAAGAAGGGGCTGCCTGATTATCATAATCCCTTTTTGTGTTTCAACTGTATTTTTGTTTCAATGTAGAAGTGTTGAGTTCCCTATGACAAGGCTAAGGGGAGTGTCCCTAACTGTGTTTAAAGGTGTATGTTTTGTATTTAATAAACAGTTTATGCTCTGCATGTTTAACCCTCAACGCCTGTGTGATTTTTCTTGTGATTGGGGGGGTTGAGGGCTGGTTATGGCGAGTTTACTGGCTACGGGTGCGTTTGGAGAACAGGAGACAGGAGGTGATCAAATACCACCAAAAGGAAGCTCTATTTGTAGGAAAAAAAGAACATACATTTTATTTGAGAGCCATGTTGCACGACCGTGCAATTGTCAGTTAAAGCGACTCAGTGCCGAATCACAAAAAAGTGTCCCGGTTTTTTGGCAGCCAAATCCTCTGGGGCTGAAGTGGTTAATATACACAATTTATTCAGCAATGGTAAGTAATGCACTCACAAGAGATAAGGCAAAAACAGGCTATGCGCTCGACCAGCAGAAGGAGCTGATGCTTCAAGCGCGTAGCCTTGTTTGCCCAGCCTCTCCCTCCTGGATGCCTCTCTTCTTCCCCTGACGTCATCTCCTTGCATTCCATGCCAGCCCAGGCCGACTTCCTGGTGGCCACAGAATAGATCTCAGTCATCACAACACTAGCCACATACCCGTGGATGCTTGTGGATATTCCAATGCCGGACTACATCTACACCATATCCCCCACACAGATGAGCCTGTCTTTACCTTATCTCTTGTAAGTGCATTACTAACCATTGCTGAATAAATTGTGTATATTAACCACTTAAGCTCAGACCATTTTGCTGGTCTAAGACCAGAGCATTTTATGCGATTCGGCACTGTTCGCTTTAACTGACAATTACGCGGTCATGCTATGTGGCTCCCAAACAAAATTGACGTTCTTTTTTCCCAACAAATAGAGCTTTCTTTTGGTGGTATTGGATCACTTCTGACGTTTTTATTTTTTGCGCTTTAAACAAAAATAGAGCCACAATTTTGAAAAAAAAACAATATTTTTTACTTTTTGCTATAATAATACCCCAAAAAATCGATAAAAAAAAATCCACAGTTTAGGCCAATATGTATTCTTCTACATATTTTTGGTAAAAAAAACGCAATTAATCAGTTTGCGCAAAAGTTATACCGTCTACAAAATAGGGGATAGTTTTATGGCATTTTTATTATTTATTTTATTTTACTAGTAATGGCGGCGATCAGCGATTTTTATCATGACTGCGACTTTATGGCAGACACATCGGACACTTTTGACACATTTTTGGGACCATTGTAATTTTTACAGCGAACAGTGCTATAAATATGCACTGATTACTGTGAAAATGACACTGGCAGTGAAGGGGTTAACCACTAGGTGGCGCTGAAGGGGTTGAGCGTGTCCTAGGGAGTGCTTCTAACTGTAAGGGGGTGTGGCTACGAGGGACATGTCACTGATCGCTGTACCCAATGAGAGGGAACAGACGATCAGTGACAGTGTCACTAGGCAGAACAGAAAGATGCATGTTTATACTTGCCTCTCCCCATTCTGCAGCTGTGTGACCCGATCGCGGGACACCGATGGACGACAGGAATTTCAAAGTGACGTATATATGTTACTTTGCCCAGCCGTGCCATTCTGCCGATGTATATGTACAGAAGCCGGTCGGGAACCGGTTAACATACTACACTCAGGTGGCATCTACCCCATGTGTAATGTAATGACCCTATCTAAAGTGCCTAGCATAGCACAGAAGAACCCACAGGGTAGGCCTCTCATGTGACCCTTGCTTGGCGCCCAACGAGGAGGGAAACATGGAGGACCTGACGACCAACCACAGCATCATAGACCTACAAATCTGCTGATTTTGTACTGAACTGCAGCCCAGGGAAAGTTAACTATTCCTCCACCAGCAGTGTTTAATGCTAATACTAAGTTATGCCTCTGTGAATCTCTGACTTCTGTGAAGGTTATTTTTGTCTGCTAAGAGTTTAATCCCCTCAAGAAGAAAGGAGAGCATAAAATATCTGCTAATGATTACAGTACTTCATCTGCCAAAAATCCCACATATGTTGCTGCCCTCAACAAAGTCAGCCTCAACTCTTGCAGAGACTTCCAAATGTAGGCCACTTTGCATGAAGAAGCAGAAACAAAGAGCCAACTTTTCATTCAACATTATCATAAGACTTTTTTGTGCTTAAATGTGAATAGTTCTTTGCAGCGTAACTGAAATAAGAAGACCTATAGAAAAAGAAGCAGATAAACCACAGGTGACCACACAGACAACACACCAACTGTGTGGTTACCTGTGGTTTTCCTGTTTTGGTTAATAGAACTGCTGTATTAGATTTCACACAGCTATACCTGAATGTAAAACTTGCTATTTTTGCTGCCTTTCACAGTGTGGGCAACCAATGAAAACCACCAAAAAAGTGACTTTGCCCCATTCACACTAGAAACTGCAGCATACTGCATTTTACCAACATTTTCAGCCTCCAGAGGAATTACTGTAAATACAGAATTGCAGAATCAGCTAAAAAAGCCACAGCTGCATGAATATGCTGTAAACTCCCTGGCAAATCTGACATCTACAATAATTAGGCTGCATAAGAGCCTTTCCTGTCTTCTATCCGAGAAGACGAGGCAACTAAAATGTGTTATTTCCTGCGTTTAAGCATCTTTAGAACATATTTACCTTATGGTGGTGAAGATCATACACCTGCTTTCTGCACTTAATAATCTAGCTCAAGAATCACTAAATGGCAGACTGTGGTCCAAACCAAGTGACAGTCCTGTCTGGACCGTGGTCTCCATGTATCAGTTGTGTGAGCTTTCCCAAGTCTATCCCCCCCCCCCCCCCCCCCGGGGCAGCTGTCGTCCTCACAGCAGGCAGGGGTGGGGTGGGTGGTACTGCAGATCTCAGTCTTTTCAAATTAACTAGCAGGTAATCAACCGCTTGTTAACATAGTACATTGGGCAGCTCACACCCTCCATCCCAATCTGCAGCTCACACATCTTACTGTTCCTCTGCCAACAGTACAGGGGGGCTTACATTGAAAGGAACACTGTAATGTGGAGGGGCAGCACTGTGATGTGAAGGGGTAGCACTCTGATGTGGAGGCGCAGCATTGTGATGTTGAAGAGCAGCACTCTGATGTGGAGGGGCAGCACTCTGATGTGGAGGGGCAGCACTGTGATGTGGAGGAGTAGCACTCTGATGTGGAGGGACAGCACTGTGATGTGGAGGAGTAGCACTCTGATGTGGAGGGACAGCACTGTGATGTGGAGGAGTAGCACTCTGATGTGGAGGGGCAGCACTCTGATGTGGAGGAGTAGCACTCTGATGTGGAGGGACAGCACTGTGATGTGGAGGAGTAGCACTCTGATGTGGAGGGACAGCACTGTGATGTGGAGGGGCAGCACTGTGATGTGGAGGAGTAGCACTCTGATGTGGAGGGGCAGCACTTTGATGTGGAGGGGCAGCACTGTGATGTGGAGGAGTAGCACTCTGATGTGGAGGGGCAGCACTGTGATGTGGAGGGGCAGCACTGTGATGTGGAGGAGTAGCACTCTGATGTGGAGGGGCAGCACTGTGATGTGGAGGGGCAGCACTGTGATGTGGAGGAGTAGCACTCTGATGTGGAGGGGCAGCACTGTGATGTGAAGGGGCAGCACTGTGATGTGCAGGGGCAGCTCTGTGATGTGGAGGAGTAGCACTCTGATGTGGAGGGACAGCACTGTGATGTGGAGGTGCAGCACTGTGATGTGGAGGAGTAGCACTCTGATGTGGAGGGGCAGCACTGTGATGTGGAGGAGTAGCACTCTGATGTGGAGGGGCAGCACTTTGATGTGGAGGGGCAGCACTGTGATGTGGAGGAGTAGCACTCTGATGTGGAGGGGCAGCACTGTGATGTGGAGGAGTAGCACTCTGATGTGGAGGGGCAGCACTGTGATGTGGAGGGGCAGCACTGTGATGTGGAGGAGTAGCACTCTGATGTGGAGGGGCAGCACTGTGATGTGGAGGGGCAGCACTGTGATGTGGAGGAGTAGCACTCTGATGTGGAGGGGCAGCACTGTGATGTGGAGGGGCAGCACTGTGATGTGGAGGGGCAGCACTGGGATGTGGAGGAGTAGCACTCTGATGTGGAGGGGCAGCACTGTGATGTGGAGGGGCAGCACTGTGATGTGGAGGAGTAGCACTCTGATGTGGAGGGGCAGCACTGTGATGTGGAGGGGCAGCACTGTGATGTGGAGGAGTAGCACTCTGATGTGGAGGGGCAGCACTGTGATGTGAAGGGGCAGCACTGTGATGTGCAGGGGCAGCTCTGTGATGTGAAGGGGCAGCATTGTAATGTAAGGCCCTGTACACACGATCAGACATGTCTGATGAGACTTGTCCGACGGACCGTTTTCATCAGACAACTCTGAACTTGTCTGATGGTCTAATGTGCGTACACACCATCGGACCAAAATCCGATCAGACCAGAACGTGGTGACGTAGAACACAACAACGTGATGAAAAAACAAAGTTCAATGCTTCCAAGCATGCATCAACTTGATTCTGAGCATGCGCGGGTTTTTGGTCCGATGCTTTTGTGTACTATCCATCGAACCTGTCCGACGGACAGGTTTCCATCAGACAGGTTTTAAAGCATGTTTTAAAACTTTGGTCCGACGGACAACGGTCTGATGGGCCGTACACACCATCGGACATGTCCGATGGTGTGTACGTGGCCTAAGGGGACATAAAAAGGCACTATGTTATAAAGATGCACTGTAAGTGAAGTGCACTGCAACGTAAAGGGGCACTGCAATGTAAAGGGGGACATTTTACTGATTGGACCTCTGTAAATTTGAATTCAAGACTCCTGAACTACTAGCTGCTGATGGTAATATTTATGTTTGTGGATAACAAAGGATTGCCATGTTTCACTCAATGCTGCCTGCTGTGATGTGCAGAGGAGGAAGGGAGCCATGCAAGAATATTACATATCTGAACTATTCTGCATCTCATAGACTGACTGAGCCATGTTGATCTTAAATACAGTTTTTAGAGAGGGTTGTGTAGCTTCCTTGCCCTAAACAGGGACTACTATGTCAATTTAGTTTGTGGTTAGGCTGTAGTTAGCTCAGACTGATCGCATCGTTTTTTCATCTGGTTTTCCCCTAAGTTTAAATATGGCTTGGGATTTCTCACTAGTAGATGTCACTGGTATCACTGGTCAAAGTATGAGATTTCAAAAACCAAACTAAGTAATGAATATTTATATTTTCTTCAGCCACTCCAATAGGAGGTGTATGCCACTGGTGCATGCTAGGGGGGTATAAAGATTGGAAACAGGCCATGTGCTTGCTCTCTTCCCCCTGGCTAAGGCCTAGGGAAGTGCTGCTGGATGAAGCCTGTTTTGTGCTGAAGTGGTCCTGATGTTGTCCTGCCTGGTCTGGAGGAAGCTGTGCCAAGAAGGAGAACCAGGGGAGGCCCCTTACTGGAGAGAGCCAGGAAGAAGGCTGGTCTCTCATAAGGGCCTGGTGACTCACTTGGAGGACACACTGAAATTTAGAAATGTGTTTACAGTGTTGCCGAGTCAGCTTATGCAAGGGTTCTCTGGGATTTAGCGTCTCGTTTACAAAAGATGTGGGTCAGATGCTGGGACCCCCTCCAGCTGTCATGTAGATATGGATACTGCATTTCCAGGGAAGGTGAGAAGCAGGGAAGAATTAATTATTATACCCTACCCTATGTTTGCCACTAATGCCACTACTGTAAAAAACTAAAACACAAAACAAAGCAAGAACATACACTGGCTTTAAAAATTTATACAAAACAAAAATGTAACCAAATATATGGTATTTTTTTGTATATACTAGGGTTGTCCCGATACCGATACCAGTATCGCTATCGGGACCGATACCGAGTATTTGCGGGAGTACTTGTACTCCCGCAAATGCCCCGATGCCTGGACGAATACTTATTTGGTCCAACCCCCCCCCCCACCGCGCCGCCGTCGCAACGACGCATCCCACCGCAACGCCGCATCCCACCCAACGCAACGCCGCCGCCGCTTAGTTAATACGGGCGGGGAACATTACAGCTTTCATTTGAATAGGGTGATCTGTCCAATCCCGAGCAAGGGGGAGTGTCTATACGCGGCGCGAAACAATACAGCTATTCAAATTAAAGCTGTAACGTTCCCCACCCATATTAACTAAGCGGCGGCGGCGGCGGGATGTGGCGTTGCGGCGGCATCTGGGTATGGGGGACATGGCTGCATCTATGGGGAGGACATGGCTGCATATATGGGGGATATGGGGGACATGGCTGCATATATGGGGGGGACATGGCTGCATATATGGGTGATATGGGGGACATGGCTGCATATATGGGGGGGACATGGCTGCATATATGGGGGGGGACATGGCTGCATATATGGGGGGGACATGGCTGCATATATGGGGGATATGGGGGACATGGCTGCATATATGGGGGGACATGGCTGCATATATGGGGGATATGGGGGACATGGCTGCATATATGGGGGGGGGGGACATGGCTGCATATATGGGGAATATGGGAGACATGGCTGCATATATGGTGGGGACATGGCTGCATATATGGGGGATATGGGGGACATGGCTGCATATATGGGGGAGACATGGCTGCATATATGGGGGGGACATGGCTGCATATATGGGGGGGACATGGCTGCATATATGGGGGATATTGGGGACATGACTGCATATATGGGCGATATGGGGGACATGGCTGCATATATGGGGATATGGGGGACATGGCTTCATATATGGGGGGACATGGCTGCATATATGGGGGACATGGCTGCATATGTGGGGGGACATGGCTGCATATGTGTGGGGACATGGCTGCATATGTGTGGGGACATGGCTGCATATGTGGGGGACATGGCTGCATTTGTGGGGGGACATGGCTGCATTTGTGGGGGGACATGGCTGCATTTGGGGACACATTTAAAAAAAAGTATCGGTATCCGGTATCGGCAAGTACTTGAAAAAAAGTATCGGTACTTGTACTCGGTCCTAAAAAAGTGGTATCGGGACAAGCCTAGTATATACAATTTTTAAAATAACTTTATTTAGACAAGACAAAAAGAATTACACTTCACTTTACATTGTGTTTGTGATCATTTATAGAGCAATATATACAGTGCTTAGTTATAGGGGTACCAGGTACATGCACATGTTCAGATGCAGTGATCGATAACTGGATGTTGGAAAGCTCCCTCAAACTCAATGGATCAAAAACGGAACTCATCATTCTCCACGCAAATCGGAAATCTAAGTCTAGGACCACATGGACACCACCCACCATCCTTGGAAAAACCATCGTCCCAAGAAACAAATTCAAAAGCCTCGGAGTCATCTTTGACTCAGACATGACGATGGATGCACAAATAGGAGCAGTAGTCAGCGGTTCTCACCATCTTCTCCGCATGCTACGAAGACTCATTCCATTCATCCCGGGAAAGGACACAGCAGTAGTGGTTGGAACAATCATCCACTCCCGACTCGACTATGCAAATTCCCTCTATTTAGGACTACCGAAATATCAGATTTCACGTCTACAAGTCGTCCAGAACACAGCAGCCAGACTGGTGACAGGTAAAAAAACGTGGGAACCAATCTCCCCGGGCTTGAGGTCTCTCCACTGGCTGGCCGTAAAGGATCGGCTCACATTAAAGACACTCTGCCTCACCCACAAATGCACACAAGGAAAAGCTCCTCAATACTTATGCGAGAAAATAAAACCCTACGTCACAAACCGCATGCTCCGGTCAACCAATCAAAACCTCCTCCAAATCCCCAAGACACGGTACAAATCTAAGGGAGAACGCAGGTGTGCGGTCCAAGGACCCCGGCTCTGGAATTCACTACCCATGACCATCCGCTCGAAGAAAACCATCGGGCCTTTAGCAAAAAACTGAAAACTCACCTCTTCTGATGGATCAGGACGACAATGGCAGCAAGCGCCTAGAGGCGATTTAGTTCGCATGTGCAGCGCTATACAAGTTCCTCACTCACTCACTCACTCAATAATGCATCTGTAGAGTTGAAGTGCCTTGAACATCAGGAGAGCACATCATTGCATTAGTGGAGTGTCCTGTTTAGTTATAGTTGCATCTAAAAGGAGTTTGGCGGCGGTATAGATACCATACTTCAATACAAAAATAAAATCACTTGCTTCTATAATGTTTCCAAATTGATCATGCATTCAATAAATAGATTTTGAGTGATTTTTTATAAACTGAAATAAGCTGGAATAGACTATGTACTGTCATTAAATAGATATAGCCAGATTCAGAAAGACTGGATTAACTTTGTGCGGACGTAGCGTATCTCATATACACTATGCCGCCGTAACTTAGAGAGGCAGTTACCGTATTCACAAAGAACTTGCGTTCTAAGTTACGGCGGCGTGATGTAAATGGGCCGGCGTAAGCCTGTGTAATTCAAAGTAGGCTGGTAGTGGGCGTGTTGTATGGCAATGAATCGTGACCCCACGTAAATGACGCGCCTAACGAACGAGCTGAAAATCACATCGCAAATAGTCAATGCTTTCGACGTGAACGTAACTTACGCCCAGCCGCATTCTGAATCGGCTTACGCAAACTACAAAAACGACGTTAAATTCGACGGCTGTTCCGACGTCCATATTTAACATTGGCTGCGCCATCTTTTTGGTGGTTTATCTTCACGCCTGAAAAACGCCTTACGTAAACTGCGTAGCTTACTGCGACGGGCGTACGTACGTTCGTGAATAGGCGTATCTAGCTCATTTGCATATTTTTAATGGGAACGCCGAATGCGTTCAGCGTAACTATGCGCCCACGATACGCCGGCATAGGCAAGTTACGCCGGACGGCTGAAGCCATGTTTTTCGGCGTATCTCGCTTTGTGAATCGGCGCAAAGGTGCGACAGCGTACATTTGAAATTACGGCGGCGTATCTCCAGATACGCCGGCGTAAAGGTACCTGAATCTGAATCTGTGTTCCAATGTACCTGAACTGTGTTCCAATGACCGAGGCTCTCGAGTAATTTGTGGTATTGATAAAAAAAATTGAAGCCTATGTCTCAGATATGTTGCCATTCCTACCACATGTAGAGCATAGAACCAAGCTCGTTATTTCAGTACCAGAGTCGGAGTCTGCCACTTTGCAACTACCTGAGGGTGTCCTGGCCCTAAACCCTCTCTCCTACAGATCTGTAAAATAAATCTCTTTGCGTTAAAGAAGTGTCTAGCGCTCATTAATCTACTTTAAGTGACACTCACTATGCCTTGTGGAGGTACTCTGGAGGCCTGGGACCTTGCTACATTATCATTAAATAGAACATTGAGGTCTTTTCTCAGAGATTTTGGAAACATGCTTGGCCATCAGTATTACTATTAACAATTAAGATGTACATCCCTGAGATGGGGTGCAAGATTAGTTTTCTTTTAAAAGGATGAGAGAGCCCAGCCAAGTACAATAAAATATGGGACCGTTGGCTGCAAGATTCTGCCACCTACTCATAATACTAATCAGATCTTGTGCCATATATACACCATGGTATACCTCCCTCATGTCTTTTTGTCATATAGCGACTAATGTCTGTACCTTGAGGAATGCCCGTCTATTGCTAAACATTTTGAAACTTACAATGTACCTGCACGGATCATGTATATACCTCAAATGTTTATACTTGACTTGTATGCACTATTTGCTAAACAAAACCTTGTTTGATTTTTTTTTTAAATGGATGAGAGAGTTTTTTAAATGGGGAGAATGGTCTGTTTTGCATTTGTAATTTAGTATGTAGCTTTTGATTTGGAGATATTACCAAAAAGTAATACGGGGAAGTTAGGATTTTCCCTCATTGGAAAATTAGAGCATGTACGGTAATTGTTTGCTTTGTGGCAACTTTGTGAAATAAATTTAGAGCAGCATGTACAAGAGGTTCCTCCAGAAAAGGTTTTGGTATATTTTTTAGTATCCAGATAAAGCAAGATACTCACTGGGGTACCATAGCTTCTTCTGGTTGTATCCACGCTACATTCATATTTACATGCATTGTCCATGTATTTGTAAGAGAAGGTCAGTGTTGGTGTTGGGTAGTAGGGACACGATTAAAGTGAAACTACAAATTTAACAAATCATGGCCCAATCAAGAGTCTAGTCTCGGGAGGGGCACTGCCAGAAAATAAGGTGTTTCTTACCGAACTCAATTAGGTGTCCGATGTGTCCACTGCAATGTTGCAGTACTGCTAAAAAATCAATGATTGCCGTCATTACTAGTAAAAAATATTTAAATATAAATGCCATGAATCTATCCCATAGTTTGTAGACCATGAGTCTTCAAACTATGGCCCTCTAGTTGTTCAGGAACTACAATTCCCATCATGCCTAGTCATGCCTGTGAATGTCAGAGTTTTACAATGCCTCATGGGATGTGTAGTTCCGCAACAGCTGGAGGGCCGTAGTTTGAGGATCCCTGTTCTAGACGATTGTCAGAGAATGCAGACATGGTACAAGAGATGGTCAGAGACTGCAGACATAGTACAAGAGAAGGTCAGAGAATGCAGACATGGTACAAGAGATGGTCAGAGAATGCAGACATGGTACAAGAGATGGTAAGAGACTGCAGATATAGTACAAGAGATGGTCAGAGAATGCAGACATGGTACAATAGATGGTCAGAAAATGCAGACATGGTGCAAGAGATGGTCAGAGACTGCAGACATGGTACAAGAGATGGTCAGAGACTGCAGACATGGTACAAGAGATGGTCAGATACTGCAGACATGGCACAAGAGATGGTCAGAGACTGCAGACGTGGTACAAGGGATGGTCAGAGACTGTAGACATGGTACAGGAGATGGTCAGAGACTGCAGACGTGGTACAAGGGATGGTCAGAGACTGCAGGCATGGTACAAGGGATGGTCAGAGACTGCAGGCATGGTACAAGGGATGGTCGGAGACTGCAGGCATGGTACAAGGGATGGTCAGAGACTGCAGGCATGGTACAAGGGATGTTTAGAGACTGAAGACATGGTACAAGAGATCAATGCAGCCTCATCAGTGCCCATCATTGCAGCCTCACTGTGCATATGAACGCAGCCCCACCTTTGTATAAAAATTCAGTCCCACTTTTGTATATTAATGCAGTCCCACTTTTGTTTATTAATGCACTACCACTTTTGTATATTAACCACTTGCTTACTGGGCACATACACCCCCCTCCTGCCCAGGTGAAATTTCAGCTTCCGGCACTGCGTCGCTTTAACTGACAATTGCGCGGTCGTGCGACGTGGCTCCCAAACAAAATTTACGTCCTTTTTTCCCCACAAGTAGAGCTTTCTTTTGGTGGTATTTGATCGCCTGTGCGGTTTTTATTTTTTGCGCTATAAAAAGAGCGACAATTTTGAAGAAAAATACAATATTTTTTACTTGTTGCTATAATAAATATCCCAATTAAAAAAAAAAAAATTTTTTCTCAGTTTAGGGCGATACGTATTCTTCTACATATTTTTGATAAAAAAAAAAAAAAATCACAATAAGCGACTGGTTTGCGCAAAAGTTATAGCGCTTACAAAATAGGGGAGATAATTATTATTTTTTATTATTTTATTTTTTTTACTAGAAATGGCGCCGATCTGCGATTGGTACTGCGACGTTATGGCGGACACATCGGACACTTTTGACACATTTTTAGCGCCATTCACATTTACACTGCGATCAGTGCTATAAATATGCACTAATTACAGTATAAATGTGACTGGCATTGAAAGGGTTAACACTAGGGGGTGAGGAAGGGGTTAAATGTGTATCCTAGGTGTGTTCTAACTGTGGGGGGAGGGGGGTGACCGATCTGTGTCCCTATGTAGGAAGGAACACAGATCGGGCTCCTCCTCTCCAGAGACAGGACGCTGTCTCTGTGTAAAACAGCAATGAGAGATGATCTATGAGATCATCTCTCATTCGGCCACAGATCGCATTGCAAACGGCCACTCTGATTGGCCGTTCGCCGCGATCTGTGATTGGCCGTGTCCAAGGGACACGGACAACACAGGGCTTCCCCGCAGCGCGCTCTACAGCGCGCGCTGGGAACGCCCAAAGGAGATGCCGTCAAATGAAGGCATGTTGGATATTCAGACCCGCGCTGTTGCCGTCATTCGATGGTAGCGCGGGCCTGAAGTGGTTAATGCAGTCCCACTTTTGTATATCAATGCAGCACCACCTTTGTATATCAATGCAGTCCCACCTTTGTATATGAATGCAGTCCCACCGTTGTATATAAATCCAGTCCCACTTTTGTCTATGAATCCAGTCCCACTTTTGTCTATGAATCCAGTCCCACATTTGTCTATGAATCCAGTCCCACTTTTGTCTATGAATCCAGTCCCACTTTTGTATATGAATGCAGTCCCACTTTTGTCTATTAATGCAGCCCCACTTTTGTCTATTAATGCAGCCACACTGTCCATGGCATTACCTCGATCACACACAGCAGGTATCTCCTCTCCTGACGTGTGTCATGGAACAAACAGGAGCTGTATGTCTGTGTTCGGCAGGGCAGTGTGCTCTAGCAAGGTCCTCCCTAGACGGGCTTGTGTGATAGACAAAACACTGATTCAATCAGTGTTCCATCTCCATCTACTATCACACGAGCAGGTCTAGCACAGGCAGCACAGCCGAACACAGATCCAGCTCTCACACACAGCCAGAGATGCCCAATGTCATACACGCAGGAGAGAAGGGAGCGCTGCAGTCAGCTACAGCTCAAAGCAGCCTCAGGACAGGCAGCCTACCGGCCCTGGTGATGAGAGAGAGAGAGTGAGAGACTCGGCAGGGGCAGCTGCAGGCAGGCCCAGACAAAAAATAGGCCTGGGCATTTTAGACTGAGCAGCCCGGGGGGGGGGGGGGGAGAAAGAAAGATAGATAAAGATAAAAAGAAAGAAGGGAAGGAAGGAAGATAGATTGATAGATAGATAGAAAGCAATAAGGGTAGATAGATAGATAGATAGATAGATAGATAGATAGATAGATAGATAGATAGATAGATAGATAGATAGATAGATAGATAGATAGATAGATAGATAGATAGATAAACAAGAAAGATAGATAGATAGATAGATAGATAGATAGATAGATAGATAGATAGATAGATAGATAGATAGATAGATAGATAGATAGATAGATAGATAGATAAACAAGAAAGATAGATAAAGATAGAAAGCAAGTAGGGAAGGAAGGAAGATAGATAAAGAAAGAAATATAGATACAGAAAGAAGGGAAGATAGATAGATAGATAGATAGATAGATAGATAGATAGATAGATAGATAGATAGATAGATAGATAGATAGATAGATAGATAGATAGATAAAGAAGGGAAGGAAGGAAGATAGATAAAGAAAGAAAGTTAGATAAAGATAGAAAGAAAGAAGAGAAGGAAGGAAGATAGATAAAGATAAATATATAGATAGATAGATAGATAGATAGATAGATAGATAGAAATAGATAGACAGTGGCGGTGCGTCTATAGAGGGCGCCGGAGCTCCGCCCCCTCTGGCTCAGCCGCGACAATGGGCACAGTGGCGACGATGGGCACAGTGGCGACGATGGGCACAGTGGCGACAATGGGCACAGTGGCGACAATGGGCACAGTGGCAACAATTAAAGGGCACAGGGGCATCAATTGGCACAGTGGCGACAATTGAAGGGCACAGTGGCTGCGTTTGATGGCATGGCACAGTGGTGACACTTGATGGCACAGTGGCTGTGTTTGATGCCATGGCACAGTGGCTGTGTTTGATGGCATGGCACAGTGGTGACAATTGATGGCACAGTGGCTGCGTTTGATGGCATGGCACAGTGGTGACAATTGATGGCACAGTGGCTGTGTTTGATGGCATGGCACAGAGGTGACAATTGATGGCACAGTGGCTGTGTTTGATGGCATGGCACAGTGGTGACAACTGATGGCACAGTGGCTGTGTTTGATGGCACAGTGGCTGTGTTTGATGGCACAGTGGCTGTGTTTGATGGCATTGCACAGTGGTGACAATTGATGGGCCCAGTGGCTGCGTTTGATGGGCACAGTGAGGCTGCAATTGTTTTTTGTTTTTTTCATTTGCGCCCACCAAAAATTTTGAGCACCAGCCGCCACTGTAGATAGATAGCTAGATAGATTATTATCTATCTATCTACAGTGGCAGCTGGTGGGGGGGTGCAAACGAAAAAAAAAAAAGAGAAAAAAGAGAGAGAGAGAGAAAGAAAGAAAGGTGAAGAGAGAGCGAGAGAGCGAGAGAGAAGGGAATGAAGGGCACCCCATACATCAGTGTACAGTACTCTCAGTACTCACTCAGAGGCAGGAGGGACTGACTGGATGGATGGATATCAGACTCCATCTTTCCTTTCTGATTGCTGGGCTTGAATCTTCCCGCCCACATCCCTTAGGCAGCAGAACAGTGTCTGTCGGGAGAGTGGGCGGGGCAGACACGGGAGGAGAAGAAGAGAGGAGGGGGAGGAGTAGAAGCAGCTCCTCTCCTCTAACTGGCCGTGGGGGCAGCAAGGGGAGGGGAGAAGTGTCAGAGCTGGCTATGATACCCCAGCTGATCTCTCTCTATCTGGCGCTGTGTTGGTGGTGTACACCCCTGGGGAGACGTGACATACGGCCCGCTGGCCGCCGAGGGCCTATCGCGGGCCGCAATCGGCCCGCGTGCCGTTCACGGGCCGGAGACGGCCCGCGGCCCACAGGCATTTGCTAGGTTTGCCCTATGGCCAGTCCGGGCCTGGCTGCAGGCACCGCAAAGCAGTTTAAAAAAAAATGGTAAAAAAAAAGCCAATGTGACATGATTGCCTCGGGGGGGGCAATTTCCCTGTTGCCCCCCCCCCTGGATCCGCCGTTGGGCCCAATACAAACAGGAGAAAACTAAAGCTTAAGTTTAAGCTTAAGTTTTTTTTTTTTCTAAATCTCAGCTCCCCTATTTACCAATATAACAATATAAACGTATTTTTCAGACATAAAAATGCTTTCTATTTGTCCTACACAGCCCTTTCTCAGTGTCCAGCTTGTTAAAAATATGTATGGATGTTTTAGTTACTAACATCCACCATATCACCCTACTGCCAGACTTCTATATATCACTTTCAGAGACAATGAACAGTCATTTGCTTTGTTTTGTTTTTGTTTATTTGGGGGATATAACTTGGTTGGGGAAACGGTATATGGGATGCCCATAGAACAGATCATTTTGCCATCATATTTACAGAATTGATTAAATGAATTGAGCTTTTGAAGAACTGATAGACTCTAATATTCACAGTCGCCTGTATAATTCCTGCAGACCGTTGCTCCTCCTCTGCATCAACTTCCACAGACTGTTACTCCCAGGATTCCTCTCTTCTGTAGCGCTACCCCTGCAGGAGCCGCTGGATAGATTTGGGTCGGTCTGTTACCTGTATGAATGTCTAGGGGTATGATGATGATGATGAGAACAATGACGGAATGTCCAAACAGCCGCTGTCTTTCTGTGCTTTTATTTTTGCCCAACACGGCAAAACAGTGAACTTGAGGTAGACAGAATAAAGATGGGTGAAAAAGGGAATTTGCAGATTCAGGCCTAAGAACGACGGAAACAATCCTGCTTCCAATAGGACTTTTACTTCTTTGCCACTCCAGCCGGAGTGGGTACAGCGTACCTGGACAGTCTCTCTCACAGAACTGCTAGCCAGAATATCACTAAGAATCCCGGAACCAAGAACAACGCGTGGCACGTGCGCCCCGGCCTGGTAGGCCATATCGCCGGGGCCCGTGATGTGCGCACACCCTGAAGGTGGGTGCCGCACCCGGATCCAGTCATGAACCCCCCCGCCAAAAAGGCGTCCACTCAAGAAGTACCCTCCCCCAGCATGCCCCGTGAGGGAAAAACCCCTCTGATAGGCTGCTGGCAAGAAGGCGCTCTGACCTGAACTCCACTGCCGCCACCTGCCGCCCCGGGGTGGAAAAGCACCTCAGAAACACAGAATGAACCGACAGCACAGCCCAGCTAGAACGGAAGCTGAATTTGTACAAATCACCTGGATGAGAGCTACATAACTCTCTCATCCCCCTCTAAATTTGAAATAGCACCTGGACTGAAAGTACACAGGCGCTACACACTCCCCCTGCTAAATTTGACACTGTCCCCAGTGTCCTAAGAAAGGCATTCAAGCCTGAATGCCAGCCCTGAGTCTGCATGACAGCAACAGAAAGGAAGTGGGAAAGAATATAAAACTTTAAGATTTACACAATATTTTTGTACAAATATTTACAGTAAGAACTATGACATTACACATCCCTATCTATCTAATCTGCCCCATTCTCCGACAGCATTGATAGTAGGTCAACAATCCTGCAATACAAAGAGGAGAGAACATACACATAAAAAAAAACAATATTCACACATATATTATCTATAGACTATTAAATACTACTACTAAGGTCGGAATTGAAACTGCACCCTCTCGTCAGAGGATGAAATTTCCCTTCCCCCCAAAGAGATATCAGTAAGTGCTGGGCATTTTCCTAAGTTGCAAGAAAAAAAAGGGAAAAAAATGTATAAAAATATGTACAATAGTCTCTGCAGTAGAAAAAAAAACTGCAGCACACTGCCCCTGGTGGTCAGTGCGCTGGTACTACAAGCGGCAGTCCTTGTTCATTTTAGAACATAAAGCAGAAGAAGAGAGAGGTAGAACATGGCATCTTCTTCTCTTTCCTTTTTCCAGATGCTGTGAAAAAGCCGGCAAGAACCCATCCCAACCAACTGGCCAAACCCCATCAAAGTTCTGCACATGCACCAAAACGTGGATCCGGGGAGATGGAAACCCAACATGGATAGGGGCAAAAACTCTTGTCCGTGTCTTCCTCAAAAGCAGCAATAAAGATGAAAACAAAGGCATGAGGTCTATTTGTAGAACCTCGGATCTGGCAAGGTAATGATGTCTCCACGAGAATCTGTAGAAGTACCGGAGAACACTTGATCCTGTTTCCCGGGACACTTTAGAACGACACGATCACAAAAGATAAACTGACCAGGGCTCTATTCTCTGAGACAGCTCTCTAGGCGATTGCCTACAAAAAGAAAAGCGTATTCTGTCTCACGGTCCTTTGTTGGGACATTCAGGTATTCCCAAACGGCATTTCGATACCATTTCTCTCTTTCCTGGTCGATCCCAAGAAGAAGGGCTGGAGGTACGTATGGGTACTCCCAACTGTAATCAGCGGCCACCTTGCGCATAACAACGCACTGCAATCGGGCCAGGTTCCCGGCAGCACAATAGAATCAGGTGCCCTTTTAAGCATAGGCACTGCGGCAGGTATGGGGTTGGTAACATTAGTGCTGAACTCACCAACTCCCCACGTCAGCTGCGGAACACTGGAACTTGTTGCGCTCAATGCATTTGGTGCGCTCCGGCCGGAGCGTTTCTTTCGCCTCCGAGTTTTGTGGGCCCGATATCCCCCATAGCCTTGGGATTCAGGAAACTCGGGTTCGAACAAGTGTTCAATTCCCCCATCGTCCGACAGGGATTCCAGATCAGAAGAATTATACTCTTCAGCGGGCAAATAGTTACATGCTCTGGACGGAGCAGTAGACAAGTCCGGTAGACGGGCAGGTAGGCCTCGACCGCAGCCGCGGGAAGCCTGTGCGGGACCCTTTGCAGCGATAGCATGCCAAATGGAGACCACATTAGTAGAGGTGGCCTCTGGTATGGCATCGGTCTGCGTACTGGTCACATTGGTCTCACAGTCTCTAGATTCAGTCTCATCCACAACGCTTACCTCCGGAGATCTGGATGGTGAGGTAGCCGATAACAGGGTCAGCGCGGATGAGACGGTCACAACTTCAACACCAACGGCCTCCGGATCAACGATCTCCACAGATGGGGAGGGTTCCGGCCATGGGGCCTCCTCCTCCGCGGTCACAGTTCCAGAAATCCAGTCCACCTTATACTCCTGGGGAGCTTCGGTCGGTGGCTCGATTTGAAATAAGTAGGCCAGGCACTTTTTGCATCGGGCAGATGGCATGATCCAGACTGCAAGCTCCCAGCATCAAGGGCAGGACAGTCCAAGGGCCTCCACGTCTCCGTTAGAAAACAAGACAAACTGTCCCTTGGTCTGCATCCGGATCCCAGTATCAGTAAGGGGTACTCCGGCGGCAGTAGACATCGCGGGGACTCCCGGGTTAGACATCGGGGGTCTCAGCCTGGAGAAGGATGTGGATGGCACCGAGGGAACAGACATGTTGCACGTGTCTCTCTCTCTCTCGTAGGCGGGCAATCACTCTGTTGGTTTAGCGCGAAACTTCGCCTTATGTCTCGCGCAGGGGTGGGTAACTCCTCCCACCTGAAGAACTTGTCTGGGCTTGTTGCAGGCACACGCGGCTTCACGGAACGCTACCTGAGGTTAACTCCTTCCTCACCACACAGTTCAACACTGCAACAATTCCTTGTTCTCAATAGCAGAAATAAAACTCACAGTTCCGTTGCTAGAGATAACAGCCGATCCTGGACGAGCCCCCACGTGAAGCGCTACTCCCGCAGGAGCCGCTGAATAGATTTGGGTCGGTCTGTTACCTGTATGAATGTCTAGGGGTATGATGATGATGATGATGATGAGAACAATGACGGAATGTCCAAACAGCCGGTGTCTTTCTGTGCTTTTATTCTTGCCCAACATGGCAAAACAGTGAACTTGAGGTAGACAGAAAAAAGATGGGTGAAAAGGAGAATTTGCAGATTCAGGCCTAAGAACGATGGAAACAATCCTGCTTCTAAATGGGACTTTAACTTCGTCGCCACTCCAGCCTGAGTGGGTACAGCGTACCTGAACAGTCTCTCTCACAGAACTGGCAGCCAGAATATCACTGAGAATCTTGAGAAGGAAAACAAGTCTCAGAGTTGACTGAAATAGAAAATAAGAGTGAGACCTCTGCCACAGGCCCTTTGCTTTAGAACACAATTTGTGAGGTGAATCCTTCTCAAGATTATTGATGCCTAAATCTCACTCAGGTAGTCTTCTTCAAATAGTCACTGACTGACAGGTTGCCATTAGACAAACTCCCAGTGTCCAGTCACCTCGATCCCCGATGGCCTGTCTAGGCCCTATTGGATTGCCTGCCTCCGGGCTTTCCTCAGACTGACTCCCCACCGAACAGCACAACTTGCTTGGGATCTTCCTTTCAGAGATAGGGGACCAAATATGTCACTGGGCCCCATCACAGCTTCAGTTGCTCCGGGCCAACATGGTCCCGGAACCAAGAACAACGCGTGGCACGTGCGCCCCGGCCTGGTAGACCATATCCCCGGGGCCCGTGATGTGCACACACCCTGAAGGTGGGTGCCGCACCCGGATCCAGTCACAAACTCCCCCCGCCAAAAAGGCGTCCACTCAAGAAGTACCCTCCCCCAGCATGCCCCGCTAGGGAAAACCCCTCTGATAGGCTGCTGGCGCTCTGACCTGAACTCTGCTGCCGCCACCTGCCACCCCGGGGTGGAAAAGCACCTCAGGAACACAGAACAAACCGACAGCACAGCCCAGCTAGAACGGAAGCTGAATTTGTACAAATCACCTGGATGAGATCTACATAACTCTCTCATCCCCCTCTAAATTTGAAATAGCACCTGGACTGAAAGTACACAGGTGCTACATTGCACAAACTTCACTGTGAATTATTAGCCTTTCTGCCTCATCGTCTTCACTTTACACAAAGGATTACTCTGAATAGTCCTAGATACTTGCTGATTTGCTGAACTGTTGATAGGCCAGGGACCTACAGTACCCCTTCTTGCGGCCTAGTAGTTTAGCAGCTTAAATTAGTTGGTGGACTACTCATTCCAGCTAGCCCAACTTGCAAATACCTGTACCTGCAGGCCACATCTGTTATGATCAGACGTCGGGATTGAAGACAAATTTCAATAGCAGTGGCAGAACAGGCATACAGTCAGTCACTTCTGGCAGATGACACAGGCTCCCCTGAGGTGCAGAGTCCAGCATCCCAGATACCTCAGTGGGAAGTGTCAATGCCAGACACAGAAGAGGTCCCAGGTTTAAGCCCAGGTCCTGACAACAACAATTTGACACAAAACTCCACAGTCTCTCCTCTGGCCTTGCACTCAGTTGACCTGGCATGACTCCTCCAGATTATCCACTGTGCCTCACTCACTGGCATTCTCCTGCCCTGAGTCCATGGTAAAGAACTTAACTGGACATAAGTTCTAATCACTTCTTCAGCCCCTCTGTTCCAGAACACCTCTTTCATGACCATTTAAGGACAAGGCTCCTGGGCTCCTCTGCCGAGGCATGCACTTCCCCCAGATGGTGATCTAGCACTCCATTCTTCACATCCTCCAGTGGGCTGGACTAGAGCCTATGAAGGAGGCCTGCTCCCTGCCAATTCCAGATGGGGATTGGTCAGGGCTCCTCACATGAGCTCTCTGTCACTCCAGCTCCTCTTCCAGAACATTCTGCCTGGAAGAAGGGGAGGTGCCCAAGAACTGAAGAACAGGTGGTCACACCCACTGCTACACTAACCACTACCTGCCCACAGATCAAAACAAGCAGGCCTAGCTAAATTTAGCTGCCTGGCAGCTACCACGTAAAAATCTTCATTAATTCTTCATTAATTCCTGGATGGACCTTTGGACATGAAAACTGTTAAGGAGTTCACCAGCTGACTTTATTAACCCGGTGTTGGAGATACAGGGTGTCTGCATCTCCCCGCTCTTTCCAGGATACCTCCCGCCCCCACCTTCTCAGGTGCATGTTTTCAAATGCAATCAGTGATCACCATTCAACTGTATGACCGCACCCCCCCCCCCCATGTTGAGGGCATCCCTCCCCTCTCCAAGGTCATCAATTCTGCAGCTAAAACACAGTGGATCTCCTGAACAGCTGATTGAGAACTTGGCAAAGAGAACGGAGCTCAAAAACGCAACGCACAAGTGGGAATCCAGTCTTAAAACTCCTTGTGCAGGTAATTTTTCAGTTTTCAACACTGTGAACTTACTTAGTCATGAAACACTGTTCCCAAATTAATTAGCATACTATTTTTTGAGACATTGCCAAATGTTTTCGTGAATGAAGGCCAAAATGTATATGATAGAGGAAACAACCAATACATTTTTTTTTATTTTGCAACATATACCCTCTAATGTATTTAATAAGAGACATGGTGAGTCTTTTAAAGATCACATTTTTTTGCCACAATTTTTGGAAAACTGAAGTTAGAAAATTAGAAAAAAAAAATGTTTGACCTAGCTGTATATTGATAAGGCATTTCTCACACGCAGCATAGGCATACTTATAATTATACCCCAAAACACTGTATACTATTGCTCCTGAGTATAGGGACAACACATGTGTGAGACTTTTTCACTGTCTAGATGCATAGAGGTGCCCAAAATTCAAGAAGCGCCTTTAAGCTTTCAAGGGGCATAAATTGGGAACCTAATTTCCAGACTTAGAGGCCCTGGAGTGTCAGGACAGTTACAACACCCACATAATTACCACATTTTGGTGTGTAAACACCCCAAAGAGACATACCACTTTTTTTACTTTTTTTCAAGTACTCACCGATATCGATCCAGGTGATTTGAGAATGGAGGGGGGCAGCAGCATGGAGGACGGATGGGGACTGGAGGAGGATAGGGGACAGTCAACGGTGATCGTGTGTGGGAGAGAAGCACTGATCACCGATGACTGCCCAGGTATCGGGTGAAGCATCAGAGAATTTGCCCGAGTACAAGTACTTGGGCAAATGCTTGGTATCGGTTTCGGAACAACCCTGCCAAAAGGTACGTCTGTGGTTTTCCCAGCCATAGGCCTCACCACGTGGGTCCTACAGCTAGGATGCGCAATCTCCTCCATCTTCTTGATCTCTCTCTCTTCAAACCCAAAGGCACATGCTGTGCCCAATGGCAAGAAAATCTTGCCAAGCTCAGTAACCCTCTCTTATATGTTGACCTCCAGCCAAAGTGTTCGTTTTATATTGTGTATAGGAGGGTTAGATCTTTTTTATTTTTTATTTATTGTTGTCCTCATTGTGTACAGCTCGCCCTCTTCCTTTCCCATGAACATCATATGTCAGGGTGAGGTTGGCTGTTACTAAAGTGAGAAGAAAGAGGAAACCTCTCCAGTGAGGGCACAGGCAGCAACAAAAAGCTGACAGATGTACTAACCCTTACTCACTCTATATAAAACTACAATAATTGTATGGCTGGAGTTATGCTTTAAATCCTGCCAGTATAGTCACTTGGACAGGTGAATATAAGACCTCACTCTTACTGACAGTGTCAAAACTGCCTTTATATGCATTTTAAATACATTTTTAAACACATATAAATCCATTTAATGATTTTTCAATGGTGACATTCAAACTGTGCGTTTACCTACGTTTGGATGCTAACACTCTAAACGTGTGTAAACACGGCTAAATGCATGATAATGTGTCAACACATTGTTAAATTTGCTTTAGGCTACTGTCACACAGCTGAATGGGTGCAGATAGTTTGCTGTGTACAGAGGTGGCTAAACGCTGCTGCCCCTGGAAGCAAACAACGCTATGGCCACATATAAACTTGCAGATTAGCTAAGCGTGAGTTTGCGTGCAGCCAAAACACTTCAGAAACACAGACCCTAGATGCATGATATAAGATTGGCCTCTATAGGATATATATAGTAAAGAATAGTTAAAAGTACCATCATCCAGGATTCTAAGTTAAATAAAGATGGAATTTGGGTCCCAAACCAAAAACCAGGGGGATTTGGGCGATTGGACTATTGCGGTACGATAAGCAATTGTAAAGAATACACATATGCAGAAATATAAATTTTAATGTTGATATGAACCAATAAAATACAAACATTAAAAAAGTGACACTCTATATGTGTCACCACAATAGTCGACCCCAAGGGGGGGGGGGGAGATCATAGTGGGAGTAGAGGTCACTGGGAGTTTCTCTACTAGTTTCGCGGCCGTTGCCGCTTCTTCAGGAGAAAAGTCTGGAATAGATTGACAAACAAACAATAACTAAAACCAAAAACAGGCATAAAGATACACTCAAGCCTGGCTTACATTGGATAAAAGGGAAAACAAGGGTTGAGCTGCTTACCTATGACCCTAGATGCACACTGGTTGTGTCCAGAGTCTGCTGGAGGTTCTATCTGCATGCAACCTGCAGAAATCACTAGATTCAACCTCCCCCCCCCCCCCCCCCCAATGCCACAGTGTGACAGCAGGGACATCTAAACAGATGAAAAAGTGATCTGGGGGCATAAAAGTCATACTTCTCACATTAAAATGAATGGTATTGCATCAAAACGTGGTGTTGCTTTGTATATTGATGTGCCTTCCAATGCACTAAACATTGCACAGCAAGGTGCATCATGACTCAAATTATACTTACCTGTTCTCCAGCGCTGTAATTCCCACAAATCTTCTCTCTGGCTGATAAAGTATTAGCCAGATGGCTTCCAGGTATTGATCATTGACCGTTTCCATACCTCCCAACCTGCACGGATTGTGCGGGAACTTCCCGCACAGACTGCATGTTCCCGCAGTCCCGCCAAGGGGTGAATTTTCCCGCACAGCTCGGAGGGGAGACATGCTGACCGGGGAGTGCACAGGTGAGTGAGACAACCCCCCCGCTCAACAACTACGATCCGATCCGCGGCACCCCCCCCCCCCCCCCTCATTAGATAGGCCGAGATGACATCACTTTCCACACATGCGCCAAAATTCTTAAGCCTCGTATGAATGATCAGCTGTTCTTTTGTTGCATGCTAAATGAAGAGGTTACTAAAGTTACAAAAATTCTCAAATGACAGAATACAACTTTGGAAGTGATGTCATGTGTTGTATTGTATTCTTTTGTTGCCGAGCATGTGTGGTCTAGCCAGGGCTTTTTTTCTCAGAAAATAGATGCACGAACACCCTTACACACACACCCTCCAAACTTCACCACATAGTGGGTTAATAGTGTGGTTAAATTTCACTAACAGTGGGAGGGTCTTCGGGGGGTGCACTACAAACAGAGTGCAGAGTTCGGGGGGTGCACTACAAACAGAGTGCAGAGTTCGGGGGGTGCACTACAAACAGAGTGCAGAGTTCAGCCTTCTTCCACAGCCGCTTACCTCTGCATCCCACTTTCATCCATCTTCAGCTCTGACCTCTCCATGCAAACTCCCTTCCTTAAAAGCTCTACCATCATCCACATATCTTACTTTTGTTGCTGTATTAAACTGAAGCACCCTAGTACCTCCACTGTAGGCGACTTCTGTGTTTACAAGTGATAGTGGTAGGCAGAGAGCCTGAGCCAGAGGTGGTGGAACTGAGTTCCACCAAGTTCCAGCTGAAAAAAAGCCCTGGGTCTTCCCCAGTCTTCCGAATTCTTTCGAACTACAGATTAAATGAGAATTATGATATGTTCTGGTATCATATGAGAACATTTTTTGTTTTTCACTTATAATTTAGCATAAATTGTCATGATCAGCTCTCGAAAGCTGTGTACTAACGATTTTTGTACGGTTGCTACAAAAATTATATTTTTTATCTGATTTTCTGATCGTGTGTACTAGGCATTAGGCTGCATTCACACCTGAGCGTAGCGTTTTCGGTCGTTTGGTCGTGCGTATTCACGCGTATTCGTGCGTTTGCATACAGCGTTTGAACTTCGACGTTTTATATTTTAGCCAATAGGAAAAATGATCATCACTTTCATCACTTGTTGCTATGTTTGTAGATGTTTTTATCTTCTGCCTGGGTCAAATGTTCTATTGACTAAAGCGACAAAACGCCCGTAGAAACGCTTGTTGTCGCACTAGATGCTTGAATCGAGCATTTCCATTACTTTCTACGGGAATACAAACGTTCCAAAACGCCCAAATCTGCCAAATTTGCACGACAAAAAAGGGTCCGGAACTCGTTTGAGCTTCAGGCGTTCGGCGTCACATGTTTTGGAGTGGAGATGTGAACCATCTCCATTGAGAATAATGTATTTTTTCCCCTAGTTTTGGAGCTTCACGCTTCAAGCGACAAAACGCTCAGTTGTGAATGCAGCCTAACAGTAAGCTGTCTCCTCTGCGTTAAAATTTTTGCCTGTTTGCATTTTTTTTCCACTTCAACATGCACTTTGATGCATTTCTATAACCATCACCATGCAGCACCACAGGGAAACTTGTTAAAGCAGACTCTCAGTCATTTTTTCATCTTTCCATCTATTAAATTAACATTTTTTCTGCCAGTAAATAACTTATACAGCCCACTTCATCATGCACAGCTCTCTCTCTCTCTCTCTCTATCTCTCTCTCTCAGTTATAGTTTGCCAGGAAGAGAGGGAGTGAGTCATAAGAGGGCCAGTGAGAGCTGCAGGGCTGGACGTGTGCCTCTGTGTATCTGTGT
This sequence comes from Rana kukunoris, assembly GCA_029574335.1. Lineage (NCBI taxonomy): Eukaryota > Metazoa > Chordata > Amphibia > Anura > Ranidae > Rana > Rana kukunoris. The sequence goes on along the minus strand of CM056049.1, from coordinate 272,077,951 downwards.
AAATCCAGGAAGTGAATAGGCAGCAATTCCTTTTGAAAGGGGTTGTAAACCTTCTTGTTTTTTCACCTTAATGCTTCCTATGCATTAAGGTGAAAAAACACCTTGCTGTGTCCGCTGTGCTGTATTAATGGCAGCGATCAGCGACTCATAGCGGGACTGCGATATTGCGGTGGACAAATTGGACACCAAGTGACACTTTGTGGGAACAGGTGACACTAATATAGTGATCAGTTCTAAAAATATGCACTGTCACTGTACTAATGACACTGGCTGGGACAGGGATAACATCTAGGGCAATCAAAGGTTTAAATGTGTGCCTAATAATTGTTTTTTTTTCACTGTGGGGTAGGTGCTTTTACTAAGGGAAGGCATAGATCCATGTACCTGCTTTCCAGGCACAAAGGATCAATGTCTTCTATACTGGAGTACTTGTTTACATAAAGAGCCACTGATTGGCTCCCATACCCAGAAATGCAGGATCATTTATTTACGTGATCCTGTATAGTGCGACTGCCCTGTAGCAGTAAATCTGTTATCAGGTGATCAGCAACTGGTTAACATCATCAGCATTATGATAACTCACAGGCAGCAGGCACTCTATCATGCAGGCCCGGACTGGCCATAGGGCATACCGGGCAAATGCCCGGTGGGCTGCGGCGGCCCGCGGGCCACGGCGGCTATTGAGCCTCACTGTGCCCATCAAATGCAGCCACTGGGCCCATCAAATGCTGCTACTGGGCCATCAATTGTCATCACTGTGCCATGCCATCAAACGCAGCCACTGTGCCATCAATTGTCACCACTGTGCCATGCCATCAAACGCAGCCACTGTGCCATGCCATCAAACACAGCCAATGTGCCACCAATTGTCACCACTGTGCCATGCCACTAAACACAGCCACAGTGCCATTAATTGTCACCACTGTGCCATGCCAACAAACGCAGCCACTGTGCCATCAATTGTCACCACTGTGCCATGCCATCAAACACAGCCACTGTGCCATCAATTGTCACCACTGTGCCATGCCATAAAATGCAGCCACTGTGCCATGCCATCAAACGCAGCCACTGTGCCTTCAATTGTCACCACTGTGCCATGCCATCAAACACAGCCACTGTGCCATCAATTGTCACCACTGTGCCATGCCATCAAACGCAGCCACTGTGCCATGCCATCAAAAGCAGCCACTGTGCCCTTTAATTGTTGCCACTGTGCCAATTGATGCCACTGTGCCCTTTAATTGTTGCCACTGTGCCAATTGTCGCCACTGTGTCCATTGTCGCAGCTGAGCCAGAGGGGGTGGCTGAGCCAGAGGGAGCGGCGCTCCGGCGCCCTCTATAGATGCACTGCCACTGTCTATCTATCTATCTATCTTCTTTCTTTCTATCTTTATCTATCTTTCTTCCTTTCTATCTATCTATCTATCTATCTATCTATTTTTATCTATCTATCTAGATCTATCTACCTATCTTCCTTCCTTTTCTTCTTTTTTCTATCTTTATCTATCTTCCTTCCTTACTATCTTCTATCTATCTATCTATCTATCTATCTATCTATCTATCTATCTATCTATCTATCTATCTATCTATCTATCTATCTATCGATCTATCTATCTATCTATCTATCTATCTATCTATCTATCTATCTATCTATCTATCTATCTATCTTCCCTTCTTGCTTTCTATCTATCTATCTATCTATCTATCTATCTATCTATCTATCTATCTATCTATCTATCTATCTATCTATCTATCTATCTTCCCTTCTTGCTTTCTATCTTTATCTATATCTTTCTATCTATCTATCTATCTATCTATCTATCTATCTATCTATCTATCTATCTATCTATCTATCTATCTATCTATCTATCTTCCTTCCCTTCTTTCTTTCTATATTATTCATTCTTTCTTTATCCATCTTCCTTCCTTTCTATCTATCTATCTATCTATCTTTCTATCTATCTATCTATCTATCTTCCTTCCCTTCTTTCTTTCTATCTTTATCTATCTTTCTTTCTTTATATATCTTCCTTCCTATCTATCTATCTATCTTCCCTTCCTTCCTTCCCTTCTTTCTATATTTATCTTTATCGATCTTCATTTCCTTCTTTCTTTCTTTATCTATCTTCCCTTTTTGCTTTCTATCTTTATCTATCTTTCCTTTTCTATCTATCTTCCTTCCCTTTTTTTTCTATATTATTTATTCTTTCTTTATCCATCTTCCTTCCTTTCTATTTATCTATATCTATTTATCTATCTTCCTTCCTTCCCTTCTTTCTTTCTATCTGTATCTATCTTTCTTTCCTTATCTTCCTTCCTTCCTATCTATCTATCTATCTATCTATCTATCTATCTATCTATCTATCTATCTATCTATCTATCTATCTATCTATCTATCTATCTATCTTCCTTCCTCCCCTTCTTTCTTTCTATCTTTTATCTTTCTTTATCTTCCTTCTTTCCCTTCTTTCTATCTGTATCTATATTTTGTATCTATCTATCTATCTATCTATCTATCTATCTATCTATCTATCTATCTATCTATCTATCTATCTATCTATCTTAATCTTTCAATCTGTCTTTCTTTATCTCACCCCACATCCCGTCGTTAACCCCCGCTGTGCCCCCCCTGGGCTGCTCAGTCTAAAATGCTCGGGCCTATTTTTTGTCCCAGTCCGGGCCTGCTATCATGGCTCTGGCTGGCCCTGTCACAGTGTCGCATAACATGGCTGCTGGGTGCTGATACATATGACCAATTAGTTAACTATATCAGCACCCAGAAGCCATGTTATGTGACACACTGTGACAGAGCCAGCCAGAGCCATGATAGAGTGCCTGCTGCCTGTGAGTTATAATACCATCCATTATGCCAGACAGACACAGTGCAACGTGGTCTATTCACAGACACCCCCAAAGCACACCTGTGTTGAAGCCTTGAAGGTACTGGCTGCCTCTCTCTGCCCACCTCACAGCCTCTTATAGTCTCACTCTCCAGGCCCCGGCTACTACTGGGTGGGGAGTGGAGGAAGATCACTCTGCCAGGGAAGGCAAGGAGATAAACAGGCAGGCAGCTGGCCGGGACTTGAGCCAAGGCAGAAGAACATGCAAGCGGAGCTGAATGGGCATGTGCCCGAAACTGAAGAAATGGTCCCTCTGCTTTGACCAGCTCATCAGAAAGTGGCACAGATAGTAGAAAAAATAAAAAAACACACCCCCCTAAGCTAGTAGATGTGGCAGAGCGGGGGGGGGGGGGTAATTTAGAATTTTATCCTGCACTGACTGTCTTTGAAATTGCCCCAGCCCCTGTTCAAATCTCATCCGGAGACAACAGGGGGATGCAAATACCTGTCCTGACCACTGTGGGCGCACTGCGCTGTTGGCACTTGCGCAGTAGGGAACCGGGCAGTGAAGCCGCAGCGCTTTCACTTTCTGATTGCCTCACCGAGGATGGTGGTGTGGTAGCCAAGGGACGAACGATTGCTTGGCCTCGGCTGCCGACATCACGGGCGTGCTGGACAGGTAAGTGTCCATTTTATAAAAGTCAGCAGCTGCAGTATTTGTAGCTGCTGGCTTTTAAAAATAAAAAATCCGGGTGGACCTCTGCTTTTAAGCCTTGCTGATAAAATTCCTAACCACCCTGCAGTCTGCACTTTGCCCACGAGAGTGCGCTCCAGTGAAACAAGTGGCCAATTCAGACACGGCTATATTTTAGCAATTGTTTTGCTTTTCACATTTCGTCCGTCCATCTTTAACCTAATGATTTAAATGTCATCTTCGAAACAAAAGCTCTTACATTGGAACGGCTAGCATTCCTATCTTTTTTTTATTATGTACAGTTCTTAAATAATTTGCCCACAGTAATAATGGCAAACTGAGATTCTCTTTTCCGCACTTCCCGTACGTACAGCGCATGTCTGATTGGTGGCTCATTCAAGAAGGCGGCTGCTAATTGGTTAGCTGACGAAAGTTTGCAGAGCAATTTCCGCTTCCGTGCATCGGGTTCAGGGGGAGGAGTTAGCCGTGGATGCCCGCCCCTTGTGCGTGTTTCTTGGATGTATGGTGAGACATGGCGAGTGTGGAGGTGAGCGGTGTGTAGACACACGTGTGTCAGTATTTGGTGCTCTGTGCAGGAATGAAGAGAAGTGCTCTTTATGTTTGTGTTATACGGTTATGTAGGGCAATAGTCTGACCTAATACGGTGTATGTTATCAGTATGTGTGAGGCTTGCTCTCACTTCCTGGGGAGTACTGTAGTGTTGCTGCAGTCAGGATTAAAGCACATGCTATTCAAAGTAGATGTAAAGCCTGTCACTAAAATGTTCTATACCCATTAACCACTTGCTTACTGGGCACATAAAAACCCGCTTCGTGCCCAGGCGAAATTTCAGCTTCCGGCACTGCGCCGCTTTAACTGACAATTGCGCGGTCGTACGACGTGGCTCCCAAACAAAATTGACGTCCTTTTTTCCCCACAAGTAGAGCTTTCTTTTGGTGGTATTTGATCACCTCTGCGTTTTTTATTTTTTGCGCTATAAACAAAAAAAGAGCGACAATTTAAAATGTATATATATTTTACTTGTTGCTATAATATCCCAATTTCTTCTACGTATTTTTGTAAAAATAAAAAAATCGCAATAAGCGACTGGTTTGCGCAAAAGTTATAGCATAACAAAATAGGGGACAGAATTATGTTTTTTTTTTTTTTATTTTTTTTTATTGGGACTGCGATATTGCGGCGGACGTATCGAACACCTTTGACACATTTGGGACCATTCACATTTATACAGCGATCAGTGCTATAAAAATGCACTAATTACTGTATAAATGTGACTGGCAGGGAAGGGGTTAACACTAGGGGTGAGGAAGGGGTTAAATGTATTCCCTGGGTGTGTTCTGTGTGGGGGGTGACTGGGGAAGGTGACCGATGCTGTGTCCCTATGTACAAGGGACACAGATCGGTATCCTCTCTCCCTGACAGGACGTGGAGCTCCGTGTTTACACACAGAGATACACGTCACTGCCGATCGCGTGTATCCGACGGACATCGCGGCCGCCAGGCACACGCATCGGCTCCTCAGCGATGCGCCGTGCACTGGGTGGCGTGCGCGGGGAATTACAATGAAAGGACGTCCAAAGATGTCTACCCGGCACTTGAGAGCCGCGCTGTGGACCTCTTTTGTCCATATTACGCGGATCTCAAGTGGTTAATATGTTACCCTCTTGCCAACCACGCAATATGGTGCCAAGAAATGCGGGCATAGCTGTACATATATGTCTATGGCAACCTGAGGTTGTGTGCTGACAACGCTCTCTCTGCACGCTGACCGATCGCTTCCAGTCACAGCTTCTTATTAGGAGCCAGTGGGATGGGTACCTGATCACTGTGAAAGCCAATCGCATAACAGAAGCCACAGGGTTTTTGGGGGTTAATGTGTTTTCAATGTTTACTTTGCAGCACTCGACCCCTTTATGACTGCAATACACATATTTGGAAGGGTGGGTGCGCCCTCGCTCCCAGCCATCACATTTAGTTCCCTTTCATACTGAGCCAAGGCCACGTTGGTGCCGCTTGTTTTAGCGGCACTTTAGCACTGTTTAATCTTCACTTTTCGGCCACTAGTGGTGCGCTTTTATCCCCAAAGAAAGGGTTAAAAAACTCCTTCAAAATCGCTTTATTCCAATGGGCAGCGCATTTTGGAAGCGCTAAATACAGTGCTCCCAAACCACCCCAAAAATGCTGCTTGCAGGACTTTTTGAAACGTCTCTCAAGCGCACTGCCTCACTGTGAAAAGTCACACTTGAATTACTGGGTGGCTAAGCCTGAAAACCGCCCAGTGTGAAAGGTGTTATGCGTACGCTTGTTCTGGGGTACACTCCAGTGCCTACAGAACTGTGACTGAGCTGTCCCTGGTGATCAACTACTAATGATCAGGAGCTCCTGTCCTGCCAGGATCTGCTGCTCGTGGGTCCTGCATCACCATCTTTCTTTTCTGATATCTTTAGGAGTCTGCTGTTACTTGCAACCCGTCCCAGCTCCACAGGCCAGTGGTGTCTCCAGATTCTCATATTGGGGGTGCCGCAGGGACAAAAGTAGGGGCCAACTATAAAACAGGTCTTGTTACAAATTCACCTTTGTTTTCTTTTCTATTACACTGACCTACCCGAATCCCACACTGATTAATTTCTCCAGAGTTCCACCCTCAAAATCTTTCCCCTCCAAGCACAGATCTCCACCCCCCTTCCTGTAAAAATCATGGCCTTCTCTGCCCCCCCCTAGTGATGCCACTGGCTGCTGCAACCCCTATTACATGTGATAAGAATATCCTAGGAGGCTGCAGGGGTGTCGCGCCTGAGAATAAAGCTTTAAAAAAATATAAACCAGCATAAAAACACCTGTCTTTTACTTTATGGAGGGTAGGCAAAGTCATTTAGGGGATTGACGGTCTAGATTAAAATAATTCCTGGTGATGCAGCCTTGAGGTTCTTTGTTCAGGAACTTCCTATTATAGGGTGACAGTGCTACGTTCCTATCTTGGTTCACATCTATGCTTGTCAGGAATGTGCATAATATTGTGCATTTCCCTAACATGCACAGTAATGCACTGCGTTTCAGCAGACACACAAGGGTGCCATTAATTCTTTAAGTGTTACTAAACTCGCAACAGTAAAATCTGTGTGGGTTTATGCAATAAAGCATGCTTGTTATACTCGCTGTGGAACCTGTGGGTTAATCCTCTGTGTATAAAGGTGGTTTGATCCCTTCTCCCACTGTCCCTAAACCAAGTCACTCTGCATATGCTCAGTTTGGTGTGTATTGCGAAAGCGTTTTTATAATTTTTTGTTTTCCTTTTGGAGAGTACATGTGATCAGCACAGGGCCAATTGGCACTGTCCAGACAGAGGGTCAGGGGTCTTGCAGTCTCATAAAACAATCAGAAAACTCCCCCCTACAAGCTTTAACCAGTGCTTGGCTGGACAGTGATAGTCACAAGACTGCTCTAACTGCTGGTGAGAAAAGGTATTTAGCAGCTTATATTTGCTAAAATAACTGCAGTACTGTGGGAGACGAGATATAGTGAATGCAGGGTCCAGGGTTTAGTAACGCTTCAATGACCACCCCAAGTATCAGCATTTGTGCACACCAAACCTCTTGTGGCTGCTCGATTTTCCAAAGTGGTTGGAGAGTGAGACCATTCTCCATGACTCTCATGGGTAGGGCAGCCTGTTGAAATGAATAGACTTGCCCTACACCTGACACGCATAGATGTGAACCAAGGCATAAGCATCTCTGGAGTACATGTGTGTAGACAGGAAGAGGCTGCCACTCTGAGGTGTAAAGTTGAGGAGAGGGAGAAAGCAAATATTTTAATAATTGGGGGGGGGGGGGGGACAACTTTCTACGTGACACAGCATTTTAATAAACTTTAAAGCGGAGCTCCACCCTGATTTCCCCCCCCCCCCTCAAAAATCTAAAAATAAATAAAAAAAATTAAATGAAAAAAATAAATAAAAAATACTCACCCTATATAGGCTGTTGCTATGCGGAAGTCCCGAATCTGCCCTCATGATCCGTGGTGTGGTTTTCTTCCTCCTCCTCTTCTCGGTGTCTTCTTGTGAATGGGCCTCCTCTTCTCGGTGTCTTCTTGTGAATGGGCCTCCTCTTCTCGGTGTCTTCTTGTGAATGGGCCGCGCTGCATTCTGGGAACTGTGTGTATCCCAGAAAGCAGCCGGACCATTCACAAAGCGCCGCGCTGCTCGCACATGCGCAGTAGGAAACGGGCAGTGAAGCCGCACGGCTTCACTGCCTGTTTCCCTGACTGTGGATGGCGGTGCCGGGATCGAGGATCGGCATCGGCGGGGGACGTCGGCGCGGGCGCCTAGGACAGGTAAGTGTCCTTATTCAAAGTCAGCAGCTACACTGTTAGTAGCTGCTGACTTTGAAAAAAAAAAAAATGCGGGTGGAGCTCCGCTTTAAGGGTTTGTACACTCTTGCAGGGGTGGTAAAAAAAAAGAGTGGCTGAGCCCCAGACACCCCCTTCCTTTCCTGTTTCTTGTGATGGCACTGGGCCTAGCACCTAAATCTGGGATCTCACCAGAAGGCTCAAAATTTCACAATCCGCTTTAACCACTTCATTACCGAGCCTGTTTTTCAGATTCGGTGCTTACGAGACTAAAACAGTTTTTTTTGCTAGAAAATTATTTAAAACCCCCAAACATTATATATATTTTTTTTTCTAACACCCTAGAGAATAAAATGGCGGTCATTGCAATACTTTTTCTCACACCGTATTTGCGCAGCGGTCTTACAAGCGCACTTTTTTTGGAAAAAATTCACTTTCTTGAATTAAAAAATAAGACAACAATAAATTTGGCCCAATTTTTTTATATATTGTGAAAGATAATGTTACGCCGAGTAAAATGATACCCAACATGTCACGCATAAAAATTGCGCCCGCTCGTGGCATGGCGTCAAACTTTTACCCTTAAAAATCTCGATATGCGACGTTTAAAAAATTCTACAGGTTGCATTTTTTGAGATGACGAGGAGGTCTAGGGCTAGAATTATTGCTCTCGCTCTAACGATCGCGGCGATACCTCACTTGTGTGGTTTGAACACCGTTTTCATATGCGGGCGCTACTCGCGTATGCGTTTGCTTCTGCGCGCGAGCTCGTCGGGACGGGGCACTTTAAAAAATTTTTTTTTTTGGTTTCGGTTTTTATTTTTATTTATTTTATAATTTTTAACACTGAAAAAAAAAAAAAAAAAAAAATTATCACTTTTATTCCTATTACAAGGAATGTAAACATCCCTTGTAATAGAAAAAAGCATGACAGGTCCCCTTATATATGAGATCTGGGGTCAAAAAGACCTCAGATCTCATATTCAGGCTTAAATGCAAAAAAAAAAAAAAAAAAAAAAAAAATAAGTCAAAATGTAAACATATTAAATGTCTCTTTAAGACGCTGGGCGGAAATGACGTTTTGACGTCACTTCCGCCCAGCAGAGAGAGGGGGACGGCTGAGGGACATTTTTTCCCTCAGTCACATCCCCGGACAGACAACGAGCGGACCCGATCGCCTCCGCCGCTACCGACGGCTACGGTAAGCGGCGGAGGGCGCGGGAGAGCGGCGGGAGGGGGGGGGCACCCTCTCCCGCCGCCGGTAACGGCGATCTCGCGGCGAATCTGCCGCGATGACCGCCGTTATCGTTAACAGGACCGCCCCACGAAGAGATGGATATCTCGGTTGTGGCAGCAGCTGCTGCCGTTACCGAGATATCCATCTTCAAAAACGTGACGTCTTTGGACGTGGGGCCGGTCACAAGTGGTTAAAGGAGTAGTAAAGCCAAAGATTGTTGGGCTATATTTCTATGGATCAAAAGAGTGCAGTTTGTTCTGCACTCCTATGACCCATTTTCAGCTGACAGAAGGCTAAAGCCCCCTGCTGGCTGATGTAACTCAGCCAGTTCAGGCTTGGGGAAAAATTCCAACTTTACAATCTGGATCTACCCAGATCCCTGGACTGGCAGCCAGCTTGGCCTCTCAGAGAGCCACTGAAAGCCTGTGCCAGTCCCTCCTGCCCCATCCCAGCATGTGTTGGAGGAGCAGAGAGCTGGAGACTGACAGTCACAGCTCTTCGCTCAGAGCGGAGGGGGAGAACTGGGCAATCGGTTCTGTTTGATTGCTTCTTTCTCGGTTCAGGAGACAGCTGCAGTTGGGATAGGTGCTGCAGCCAACAAGGGATGTGGGAGGGATTTTTTTTTCCTCTGCATTCTCCTTTAAAGCAAACTTTACTTTTAAAGTGACTGACGCTTAGAATAAAAATGTAAAGGAATGTCTCTGGTTAAAAGGCAGGTAGCAAATATTCACCCTTTCTCTCTGTCTGCGCCACCAAGCTCCACTGTTTTGAGGAGAGTTGAGTAGAGTGGAGATCAGCGGTTGGTGTGGTGGGCTTTTACCATCTTATCTCGCTTTATTCTGGTGCCAGAATCTCTTCTAAATAAACCACTTGCATCTCGCCATATAGCAGATTGACAGCGGCAAACTGGTTGTGTTATCTTGACCTAAAGCCATATCATGTGATCAGTATAACGCAGCCTCGTGTACGGCGATCAGAGGTGCTGTGTGTATGGAGCCTCTGACAGGCTTTTTACCACATGATCAGCTGTGACCAATCACAACTGATCATCGCGTGAACCAGGAAGTGCCAGTATGGCTTTCCTTGGTTGACGCTGACAGGGTGAGCCGTTTGCCATCGCTCCATGTCAGGGAGGAGGGGTCTGTGCAGCAAATTGATTGTCAGCAAAGCCCCATAAAAAGGTGCCCATCAGCTGCCAGCCTGTCCCATAATAAATGTAATTTATTATGGGACAAAAAAATGGCAGTAATGCCTGTCAGTAGCTCCTTATCAGAGCTGCCTAGTGTTTTTTTTAATTTTTTTTAATTGTCGGTCTTTTTTCATTTGTAGCGCAAAAATTTTAAACCGCAGAGGTGATCAAATACCACCAAAAGGAAAGTTCTCTTTGAAGAAAAGTATAACAATTTAGTTTGGGTACAGTGTTGCATGACCGCGCAATTGTCATTTAAAGTGCGACAGCGATGAAAGCAAAAAATGTACCTGGACAGGAAGGAGGGAAAGTGCCCGGTATTGAAGCGGTTAAGAATCTAAGTGACGCACATAGAATTAAGAGCGGTTAACCTAAAAAGCAGACAATTAGCCCTGCCCCCAAAAAAATTACACCAAGTAACCTATCCTCAAGTCAGTAGGAAACCTCGTTAATCACTGTACGCAGAAATCTTTTAAAAAACGTATGCAATCAATTTTATATAATTGTTTGAATCAATCAACCTTTTAAATCCCTAATCAATTTTCCTAATTATTTTGCAAATGTACTCAATGAAAATAATAGGTAATTAACTTCTAAAAAGTTCATATGTACAGTAAATTGTGCCACTTCAGTATTTATACAATCTTGTTCTTTTTTACTTTGCTAAAAGCAGAAACGTTTTAAACATGTGTCTATACATATGTTCTTCAAGTGGACTTGAAATCTAAATGGCACCATTTCTCAAGTTAGCCAGAAATTCTACCTATTGTGCTGGCAAATCTGCCACGGTAAAAATGAATGTAAAGACATTGCTTTCTCCCCGTTATCTGTCCAGCCAGTCCAAAGCAAGGAAGCTCAATGACATCAGATCTCTTATGCCTCGTTTCCACTAAGCCCATCAGTACGGTACGCTATTTTGGGTGTTTCCATTATGAAAGCGAACCGTACCGGACCATTCTGGGTCCTGCTTCAGATGTGGGGCCATAGAAAATGGAACGGTTCCATTAGGGCGGACCTACAAATACATTGGTGGACGTGCTAGGCTTTTTTTCTAAACCTTGGATGGTCCGATTTGCAGTGGAAATGCTCAGCAGAATGCGTCTGCAGTTTATTGTTTATTGCATTTTAGCTTTATTGTGGAGAATAAATCCTATTTAGCAACACAGAATTTTTGCTCAGAAAGCAGGGATTATTTTTTTATTTTTTCCTTAGGATATCGTTTCCAGAGACCTGTCTGCAGCAACAACTTTGATTGGCACATTGCATCAGCAGGTAATATACTTGTATGAGAAAAATATTTCTCATTGCCAGCAATAATTAATTTCATACTGTATCTTTCCTACAGGCTTATGCTTTATGCCATTGAAATTGTTTGTTCCTATTACAGGTCACTGCTGTCACCACACATGTGCAGAGCTTAATACAGAAGATCCGCAATGGAATGTACCCAACAGAAAAAGTAATTATTTTCTATGTAAAATAAGTTGAAGAAAATCTGTTAATTGTATTTGTCAGATTTTAGATGAAACACTAAAACTGGTTCTTGGCAAGATTCTTTTAGACAGTTCTTTTTGCATTTTTTGGGATGGTATCACTCATTCAGCTAAAACGTCAAGCCAGATGTGACATTTCCATAGTACCATGTCATACATGATGGTTCTTTCTCGCACATGTCTTGCAGATGCACTTGGTAGAAGAGAAAATAAACTAGAAATGGGTTATCTTTTCTTTTAGTGTAAAGGGCCCTGCATAGCAAAGTAGAAGGTGAAGATATTTGCCATAGCTAGATAATGGTAGCTATAATCTGTACTGGGTAATAGGGGTGCAACAATTAAAAAAACTCAGTTTGGATCGTTCCTCGGATCAGAGCCATGGATCGGATAATTTTTCTAATCACCACTATATATATATATATATATATATATATATATATATATATATATATATATATATATATATAATCCCCCACTGTATTGGCCACGTCACTCCCCCCCCAACTGTACTGTCCACGTTATCTACCCCCCACTATAATGTCCACATCTCCCCAGTCAGCGCTGCTCTGGGAAGCTCACCTAGGCCGCCATGGGCTGTACCAAGATGGCCGCCTCTCCAGAGCTAGGCCAAAGCCACGGCCTTTCCTATGGGCTCAATCCACGGATGGTGTGCCGATCCGCGGAAGTTGACCTGTTCGGATCAATGACGATCCGTTGCACCCCTACTGGGTAATAATTCTCTCTCGTGAGTCGTACATGTTTCCTTATTGTGGCTGTATGAACAGCTGTGATTTTTCCAGCTGTATACTCACATTTTTCTGTTACTTTACAGGGTCTGAGCTTCCTGGAACTGAAAGATCAGTTGCTTGTGATGTATATGCAGGATCTTACATACCTTACAATGGAGAAAATTCATGGGAGATCCCTGAAAGAGAATCCAGCCATCATGAGACTGGTGGAAATGCGCACAGTGAGTCTGCAAAGCATATGACTTATTGAATTGCATGATACATATTTTTATTCTCTTACACGGGGTCCACGTGAAGGGTCACCAACTTTAATGAACTGTCCTTTTATCTTAAATTCTTTGCATGGCTTGAAGACCTATGCTATTGTGGTATCATTTATATGGTTGCATTTGTGTTATGGTTATGTTTTAATGGTTAGGCAACACTGCTTGGCTATACTATGCAACAAAGATTTTTTTTAAATCATTCATAATAATTACATGCTATGTGTATAGCAAAGAGTATATTTTCTTCTACCCCCTAAATAAAAAGCTTAAAGGATGAAAGGAGCGCTTAAAGTTCACCTTTCCTGACACCCATCCATATTCAGGGTGTAACATGTTGCTGCTGCTGCTGCTGCCCCTGAGTTCCCGCTGTGACAGAGCTTCTCCCGGCAATTGCTATTACAATTTAGAAAAGACACTCTGCCTGGCCATGTTGTCCATTTCGGAGTTCTGTGAATGGAAACTACAAGTACTGAAAGTCTTTGCGGGTGTCCACTTATTGAGCACTCAAGGTAGTTCATTGAGACCTCCTGCCAGTACTAACTGCTTGTATGAGCTATGAGCACTCGGTCTGCAAGAGCTATGCATCACAGCTGCAATCTGGTAACCACAGGTGCAATGTTTTACAGGCTCCCAAAAAATGCACACTTTTTAATTTATTCACTGCAGAAAGATGTGCATTTATTTATTTTTTAAAGATTCATGAAATTTGCGCTGGGCACATTTATATCTCCTCAGTGTCCCCGTAGCTTTGTCCTGCTCCGTTCCTCTGTTATCAGCCTGATAACTTTTGACAAGCTCTCTTCCGAGATTGGAGCTTGAAGTGTGTGTTGGGGAATGTTGCTATAAAATAGCACACAGCTAAACTATACACAGGCACGTGTGGGGAGGGGGTGTGTGTGCCTCTCCTCCAATCGGCTGTCTCAGTGTCAAGCAATATTCCACTCCTACAGGGAACCAGGAAGAGAGTTTTACCAGGGTGTGCACTTTCTAAGCAGTATATAAAGGTGATGACAGAAGATAAACATATTAAACAAATCTCCCTACATAAGTTTTACATCTGTGTATCATCTCAGGCTGTTCACTTCACTGGGCATATGTGGTGTCACTTCAAATCTGAGTGGGAATATTACCAATGCCTGCATCACTGTTGAATGTAAATACAAATGCATTTTGGGTGGTGTATTTTTAAATGCTAATAGCACAATGTTTTATGGGTGAAGGTTAAAAGAACTTAATATTTTTTTATCTCTTCATTATATATGGTTGTTTAGTACCTTTTTCATACTGGAATGTTTCCATTAAAAAGAATTGAAGTGTTCATTTAATTTTGGGCACATTGTAGCAGTCCATCTTCCACTGCCACCTGACAGTATGGAGCAGAGGGACACATTTATTATGCTATAGCAGAGCTTCTGTACCATCCCGTAGTCAGTCAATCACTGATGGAGGTCAATAGTCGCTGTCTGGGGGTAGAGATGGTCGTGGTATATTTACTGTGACCTGGGCTGCTGCAAACGTCAAGTTGTAACAGCCATGAAAAGGGCACATTGACTGGTCATTCGTCGGTTAAACTGTATGGCTAACTAACCTGCATGAATTCACATAGACTGATCTATTGCATGCTTCATTTCTTCTTGGTGTATTTAAAAGTAACAAGTCTTTGCATGCTTTCTGTGGAATTATATTTTTACAGCATGTTAACAAACTGTCAGCTTTGCATTTCAAACTTTTGCAGAAATTGCATTATATTCAGTATTTTAGTGAGTACTTTCAGAAAAGGCTTTTAGAGGGCTCTGTATTTTGTAGGTGTTGGAGAAAATGCGTCCTGTTGATCAAAAACTCAAATACCAAATCGATAAGTTGATGAGAGCTGCTGTGACTGGGAGCCTCAGTGAGAACGATCCTTTGCGTTTCAAACCCAATCCTCAGAACTTGATGAGCAAGGTGAGGTTAAGATGCTTTGAACTGTGGATTTATGCAACATACAATGCTGCTTCCTTCATTCTTCAAATTATTAATTTAGTCATTGCTTTCTGTTTCTCCTTTTGCTGACAACTCCAGTTGGAAGAGTCTGATCAGGAAGATTTGGAAGGTGATGAAAATGAAGGTGGGGAAAGAAAAAAATCCCATAGCAAGGTGAAAATATATGTGCCCCCACGACTTGCACCAGTGCATTATGGTAAGAAAAAAAGATTTTGTATGGCCTTAATGTAATCTTGTGAAACAAGTTTTTCGATGCCCTGACTCAAAACCATCTTACAGATGACACGGAAGTAGAGCGGGAGCACAGGATCTTGGAGCGTGCCAAGAAAAGAGCTCTGAGCAGTTCTGTAATTCGGGAACTGAAAGAACAGTACACTGATGCCCCAGAAGAGATTAGAGAGGGCCGAGCTTATCATATGATGCACCATGAAAAAGAGGAGCAGCATCGGTGAGTAGCTTGTGTAGACTACTGTTTGCACATATAGTTGGCATTGCAGATTTCGCAGCAGTTTTTTTTTATTGGCTTTTTGCATAAATCAAAACCACCACATAAAATGATTCTTAGATTTATTTTCCTTTCCTAAGCACAAAATATGAAGAGTCTATGATGGTACGACTAAATTTGACAAAAAAAGAAAAGGCGCGTAAGAAGAGATCACTTGCCATGACCTCCCAGCTCAATTCTCTAACACACTTCACAGACATCAGTGCCCTCACTGGAGGGGATACAAGGACAGAGGTGAGAGGAGCATGTAGAGTTCTTGCTATGAATATAGAACTAAGTATTTGTAAATTTATTCCACAAAATGAAATGCTATGTGTCACCAAACACTATTGGATAAAATAAAGTTAGTGTGTTTCTATATCTGCAAAAAAAATGATAAAATGTGATTCTTCCACATTCATGAGAGGGAGGTTTAACCTCTTCTAAATGTGGCAGCTCCTAAACTCTGCTAACAGCCTATGTGTACATTGACACAGGCTTTTTTTTAGTTTAGGACCTGCTAGTGTATATGAAGCATAATTCTGAGATATTGCCCCCAGCCGCAGCAATCATTTTAACTTCCTTTATCCTTAGGGCTTCTTGAAGATCGGTGGGGGAGAGACTTTTTTTTTCTTTTTAAAGTGCACCTCTACTTTAGGGAACATGCCTTGAGTGCCCTGTATTGATTTTTAAAGACTTATGTAGAAGGGCGGCGAGTACGTTATTAGAAATTTTTATGAGTAAAATTGCTGGTTTCTGTACACTAGCAGACTTTGCCTAGCATCTGCACTTGTTAAGCTCTCTTGATAAATCATACATGTAGCATAAAGGATTAAATATACATTTTAAGGGCTGAGTTCACTTTCTGGAGCATGTTAAACAATGCACCCATATTTAGGGTGTTATGTGTAACATGCTCCCACACCTGTTCTCTCACCCCCACTGTTCTTCCCCTTGTGACAGTGGGTGGGGAATCTTCTCTCTGCACCTACTGTCAGATTTAAAAATCAATGGCGTGCTTCGTTCACAGGAATCGGTGAATGAGAGAACTACAAGTACTGTCTTCAAATGAGAGTCCATTGACACTTCCTACAGCTTTATAACAGCCCGTACAGAGGTATGGCAGAAAGCTCTAGCAAGTGTATGCAGGAACTTGACATTGCACTCACGATCCACTGATTGTAGGTGCAATGTTCTGCAGGCTCCTGAGAAAAAAAATACTTGCAAATATTTTTACGCTCCAAAAAGGTGCATTTATTTTTCTCAAAAGGGGAACTTGTCCTCCTTTAAACTCTTATTTAAAATATGTTGCCTTAATTGTACATTAAAGGCTCTTCTAATGTCATTTTGATATAGGACTTCATGCCCTCAGCCAAGAAATCAAGAAAAGGACCAAAGAAAGGAAAGAAGAAGAAGGGTAAGTTTCTTTGTTCCTCTCAGCATGTGCAGGTTTTCTTTTTTGGGACTTTGTTGAGTTTGTTGTCTGTTTGAGCTGTACAAGTGACTTCTTCCAACGTACTTTACAGGTTTCAGGAAACGTCGCTGAAACAGGACTACGGTGCAGGTTGTGACTGGCTAGCAAGAACATGTATTGTCTTTTATTTCTGAGGAACACTGGTTACAGAAGAATTTCCACTCTGTATTTACTATCAGTTTTTAACCTCTTATTGTGGAATATGTGGTCTACTTACATATGCCATTAAGGACAGTTCCAGTGACTTTCAACATTGTGGTCTTGTGGGTTCCAGATATCAGTGCAATGACTAATGGGAACAGGACATCTGTATAGTATAATAAGTGAAGATAAGCAAGAGTTTGTAAATGTAAAAAGGGCTAGGGATATCTGGACAGGTAACGTGTTTCCACTAAAAATGTTTTATATTTTTCTTCTTGTGGACCCAGAATATCCTTCTTGGAGTAAAACTATCTGTCCTTAGTTATAAGGATTTCAACTAGGAGTAAAAAATGAAGGTAATGAATGACAACCAGGAAGTCTTTTAAAGGCAGTGCCTCCACAAAACTTTATCAGAATTTTAAAACTGTGCCCTCATTAAAGTTGGAAAACGAATGTTAGGGGAACGGCCGAAATAAAAATTCTGTGTTTTGTTTAGGTCCATTTAGTAAAATAAAGATACTACCCCATATGGTGAATACGTTTATAAAAGTGAGAACTGGAATCTGACTATGGCACAAATACTTACAAATTAACAAACTGTAAATAAGTTTAAAGTGGTTGAAAAGGCAGGAGTTTTTTGTTTTATGTGTGTACTAGGGTTGTACCGATACCCATACTAGTATCGGGACTGATACAGAGTACTCGCACAAATTCTCCCGATGCCTGACCCAATACTTGGTCAGTGGGCGGAGGTTTTCTGCAGAGAGGGCAGGCAGAGTTTGCGAGCGGAGAGGGCGGGTGTATGCTGCTCTCCCCCTCCGTGTGTGTCCCTTTCCGTGATGCTGCCGTCCGCGCTCAGTGTCCCCCTCCATGATCCTGCTGTCCTCATCCATGCTCTGTGTCCTCCGTGCTGCTGCTCTCCTTCCGAGTGATGTGCTGTCGGTGCTCCATGCTGCGTGTCCCCCTCTGCGCTCTGTTTTCCCTCCATGTCCTCCTCCACTCCCTCTGTTCTCGTCAGGATGGAGAGCGGAGGTACCTGTTCTGAATGAACAGAGTCCGTGATCACTGACTCTGTCGATTCATATAACTGAAACATCGTAATCTGTGTTTACGATGCTTCAGTTTATGAATGGAGAGGAGCCTCTGTCTCCTGTCTATTCATTTTAGCCGAGACTGCAGAAGGGACTGGGGAATATGTGCCCTTAGTTCCTTTCTCTGTCTCAAAGGTGAGATGTCAGGGGTCTGTTAAGACCCCTGACATCTCACCCAAGCCGCCCACAGTGCTAAAAAAATTAAAATAAATTGCAAAAAATATAAAATAAATGAATTGTAAAAAATAATAAAAATAAAAAACACACTGACACTATCCACCCCCCCCCCCCCCTAAAAAGAGAAAGCATTGTAAGAAAAAAAAAAAAAAAAACATAACAAAAAAAATTGTAAAAATAAATAAAATACTGACATATGTGCCACTGTCACATGACATTAGAAAAAAAAGTATTGGTACTTGTCTTAAAAAAAAAAGTGGTATTGAGACAACCCCCCCTGTGTGTGTATATCCTTACCTTGTAAAACAACCCATTCCATTTAGAATTGAAATGCAAGGCAAATGTTTGCATGGACAAAAAAAAAAAAATTACAAATGCCTTTTTTCTTATTTTGAGAGAGATCAGATAGATATCTATCTCATGACATTTGTTTTCAACTGAAAAAAGGGGCTTAGTAGAGAGGTGGAAAAAGCAGAAAGGACATGTTGGCAGGAGGCTGAGAAACATTACAATGATCTTCCGAATGAAGGACTGTGCAGGGCAGGCAGGCTGTGCTGCAAAGACACAAATTGACAATGCTGAGATTGATTTGCTTATATGCCCTAGTGTGGTCAGGTTTAAATTGGAAAGCAGAAGGACCTGCATTATAACCAAGCATATTTCACACATGAAGCAATGCAAAAATAACAGGATATGTTTGGGTAACATACACTACACTTTAAAGCTGAAGTTTAATAAAAAAAAAAAAACTTGTATTTAAGCATGTCCCGCATTGTGCAGGCAACAGGGTCATGGAAAATATCTTCACTGCAGGAATGCCCTGTTCTCTTCTTTTGGATGTTTAGTGTCTGGTGCTGCAGTGGTTAACGGCTTTGAGTCTTTAGGCAAGAACACAGCAGTACATATGGTCTGATGGTGATATTCCCCCCCCCCCCCTCCTCATTCTCCATTTAGAAAAGTTATTTCATTGTTTTACACTGCTTCTGTGAAAAGGTGGATAGAAGCATGCCTGATCAGACTATATCCCATTCACTGATGGTGTAGCTAAAGATCAGCTTTGCGCCCACGTTCACATTGAGCCAAATCGGAGCTTATTGTGGCACCGATTCCCAAAAGTAGTTCCTGCAGTACTTTTTGTGACTTCGGGGGCGATTTCAATAGACATCTGTGTATGAACCCACACAAATGTCTATCAAATCGCTCCCCAAGTCTGACTGAAATGCCGGTTTGAAATAGTATGAGTTCATCTGAACGCGCACAAATTCAATCCCGCCCTCAGTGTGAATGTGGGCTTAGGCAACTCAATTATTTGGCCAACAAACCACAATGTAGTCAAAGCTATGATCAGCTGAGTCCCAAGGATTCGGTGATCACAGACCACGCTGCAGGGGGCAGCACCAGCACGGGAGGCCATCCATGTACGCCCTCTCTGCAATCTAAGCCCATGCTGTAGCTGTCTTATGGCTATAGCATGGCCATCAAGTGGTTTTAACTATCATCACTTCCTAAATTTGCACAGATTCAAGGATTAGAGTCAGGTGTATGATTAACCAATTATACCAAGCCAGTGCCAATAATCATCTATTTCATATGTCATTTAAAACAGTACTGAATAGAAACAGCTGTGGAGGAACAGCTAAACTCTTCAATTAGGGTGAGGATGTGGAAGATCGTTTCATGGCACAGGTCATACACCATGGCAAGTCTGAGCACAGCCGCAAGACACAAGGTAGTTATAATGCATCAGCAAATCTCTCCTAGGTGAAGATTTTAAAGCAGACTCCTTGGGGGTTGATTTACTAAAGGCAAATCCACTCTGCACCAAGTCCACTGTGCAAATCCAAGTGCAGTCGCTATAGATTTGAGGAAAAGCTCTGCCGATTTCATCATTCAATTATGTGCAAGCTAAAATGCTGTTTTTTTATTTTCCTTGCATGTCCCCCCAGATTTACAGCGACTGCACTTTCAGTGCAAAATGGATTTGCCTTTAGTAAATAAACCCCATGCCTTTCAAGATGTGCTGCTCAAACACCTTTCAAGAAGCGCAAAGAAAAGGGCAATCTTGAGGATTGTATATGTAGTGGTCAGCAGATGAAAAACAGATCATGCTTACTTTCCTTCTAGCAGTGCCATCAGCACAAAACTGGTGGAAACCAGTGGTACACAGATCTACTGTCCAGAAGTGGTCTTCACGAACGAATTGCGGTCAAAAGAACTTTGGGGGTTATGTACTAAAGGTAAATCCACTTTGCACTACAAGTGCAAACTGCACTTGAAATTGCACTGAAAGTACACTTGGAAGTGCAGTTGCTGTGGACCCGAGGGGGACATGCAAGGAAAATAAAAAAAACTGCTTTTTTAGCTTGCACATGATTGGATGATAAAATCAGCAGAGCTTCCCCTCATTTCAGATCTACCCCTCAGATTTACAGCAACTGCACTTTCAAGTGCAAAGTGGATTTGCCTTTTCGTAAATAAGCCCCTATACCTCTGACGTGGATACAAGGCTAAGCAACTCAACTATGTACAGAAAATGGCAGCAGGTGCTCTGTACTATTTGGCTGTGCAGGTACCAGGTTGTTCAGAGTGTCTGCATGCAACAGTGAAGCATGGTGGAGGTACCTTGCAAGTTTGGGGACTGCATTTTTGCAAATAAAGTTGAAAGGTTTGGTCAGGACCAATGGTGTCTTCAATGCGCAGAAATACAAGCAGAAATTTATCTATTATGCCATACCATCAAGGAGACGCGATTGGCTCCAAATTTAATCTGTAGCAGGACAATGACACCAAACATATAGCCAATGTCATTAAGAACGATCTTCAGCATAAAGAAGAACAAGGAGTTTTGGAAGTAATGGTTTGGCCCCCCTCACAGCCCTGCTCTCAAAAACATCAAGTCTGTCTGGGATTACATGAAGAATTTCAGACAGTCTACACCAGTGATGGCGAACCTTGGCACTCCAGGTGTTTTGGAACTATATTTCCCATGATGCTCATGCACTCTGCAGTGTAGATGAGCATCATGGGAAATGTAGTTTCAAAACATCTGGGGTGCCAAGATTTGCCATCACTGGTCTACACCATAGGTGGCAAACACAAAGCCCGCGGGCCGAATACGGCCCGCCGGGCCATTTGATGTGGCCCTCGCACCTCTCCTGCAGATGCAGTAGCGCTCCAGCCCTTCTCTGGTCCTACTCCAGACTCTTACTTTCTGCTTTCAAGCAATGCATCCAGCTTCCTCCCAGAAGCAGCATAAGGAAAGGAGGGTGCACTGTGATGTAAGGGAGAGTGGGGGACTCAACTTCTGATGGTGGGGTGGCTCTTGACATCTAATGTAAAGGGGAGGGGATGGGCTGGACATCTAATCCTAAAGATACAGCCGGCCCTTTTGAGGACAATCATAATGCTGATGCGGCCCACAATGAAATTGAGTTTGACACCTCTGGTCTACACCCACAGAAGATGTTGTTAGTTCTCCAAGATTTTTGAAAAAACCTACCTGCCGAGTTCCCTAAAAAACTGCGTGCAAGCGTACTTAGAAGTATTGATGCTGTTTCAAAGGCAAAATGGAAAATTGAATACCTACCTTTCTGTAATTTTCCTTTCCTGGTGCCTACCCATGGCAGCATACCAATGGTCATGGCTCCGCCCCCGACCGACCCACAGGACCACTTAACTCTCTAATAAAAGGACGCTGTACTCCCACTCTGGCATTCTTTGTAACTAGACCTCAGACTTGCAGAGTAAACTTTTAGATAGTAGGGAGGGTGTATGCTGCCATGGGTAGGCACCAGGAAAGGAAAATTACAGAAAGGTAGGTATTCAATTTTCCATTTTCCTGGTGCCTCCATGGCAGCATACCAATGGTCAATAACTCGCTTACAGGGAGGGTACTGCTTAAATATTTTATTCATGGTTACTATAGAGTAGAGAGCTCTAGTGTCCTTCTCCCAAAGTCCCGGGAGGTAAGAACTGCCGGATCCACACTGTAATGTGTCATGAACGTATTAAACGAAGACCAGCTAGCTGCCCTGCAAATTGTCTCCGGAGAGACTCGAGCCAGAGCTGCCCAGGACGAGGAGATTCCACGTGTTGAGTGAGCGTTCACCGCTTTGGGAATTGGTAGCCCACTAGCCCGATAGGTCATCCGAATCAACTTGACAATCCAGCTTGCTACTGTCGTTTTAGAGGCTGCTCTACCTTTCCTTGCTCCCTTGGGGATGATAAATAACCGTTGGTCTTTCCGAAATTCGTGCGTTAACTTCAGATAATGCTTTAGGGATCTTGCAACATCCAGCTCGTGTAGGTTTGAAGAGGCTTGGTCCTCTTCAAAAGATGGAAGGACCCACTCTTGGTTAAGATGAAATGCTGACGGCACTTTGGGAATGAACTGGTGGATGGGCTGCAGCACCACCCTATCCGGAAAGAAGTAAATATAGGGCTCTTGAGCTCCTAATGCTTGGATTTCTGAAACTCTGCGTCCTGATGTAATTGCAATTAAAAAGGCTGTTTTCCAGGTAATATGCTCCAATGAACATTCCTCCGTAGGAGCGAAGGGGGAACGTGCTAAGGCTTCTAGGACTATTGTCAAATCCCATTTGGGGTACAGAGTCTTCCTAGGAGGACGCAGCCTCAGGACTGCCTTCAGGAAACGGTCCACTAGTGGGTTTAGGGCCCATCGTGTATCTGTCAGAGCCGAGATGGCTGATACCTGGACCTTCAGGGTGCTGTGGCCTAGCCCCAGGCTCAAACCTGACTGTAGAAAGGACAGGACGTTCTGAACTCCGGGTGCCAGAGGATCAAATTGACTAGATTCCGCTAAGGCTACAAATTTTCTCCAAACTCTGTAATAGGTGGCATTCGTGGACGATTTCCTTGCTTGCAGAAGGGTTTGGATTACTTCCTGCGAACACCCTAAGCTGTCCAACCTTCTCCGCTCAACCTCCAAGCCCTCAAATCCAGAATCTTCGCGTGTGGGTGGAGGATGTCCCCCTGGGACAGCAAGTTGTTCCTGTGTGGCAAAGGGAGAGGATCGACCTGTGCTAGGCTGACTAGAAGCGGGAACCAAGGCCTCCTTGGCCAATATGGAATGATCGCCAAGATGGTGACCTTCTCTACTGTCAGCCGCTGAAGGAACCTCAGAATTAATGGGGTTGGGGGAAAAGCATACCCCAACTGAAATGTCCATGGCTGAATTAAGGCGTCTACCCCTGCCGATGTTGGGCATGGCCACCTCGAGAAGAACCTCGGGGTCTTCGTATTGAGAGGAGATGCGAACAGATCTAACTGGGGAGTCCCCCACAATTGGCATATTCCATTGAAAACATCCCGATCCAGTGACCATTCGTTGTTGTCTATCAAGCATCTTGACAGGTGATCCGCTAATTGATTTTCGATTCCTGGAATGTAAGCTGCTCGGAGATCGCATAGATTTTTCTCCGCCCAGGAGATTATTGGAGATACCTCGTTGTAAAGTGACCTGCTGTGGGTGCCCCCTTGGTTCCGCACATAGGCTACGGCTGCCTTGTTGTCCATTTGGAGCAAGATGGACTTGCCCCTGAGGAGAGGGGCTAGATGTAGGAGAGCCATCCAGGCTGCTCTCAACTCTAATATGTTGAATATCATCCCCTCCGCATTGAATGCCCATGTTCCTTGGACTAACTGGTTCTGGACATGGGCTCCCCAACCGCGCTGACTGGCGTCCGAGGAAAGGATTGTCCAGGTGACAGGACCTAGGGGTCGAGAAACTAGTAAATTGGCAGGCCTTGTCCACCACTCGAGGCTGGACCTCATTGCAACGGAGAGTCTTATCTTCTGTTTGAGGTGTTTCTTGTCCCATCGTGCCAGGAAACCTAATTGGAAGTCCCGCAAACGCCATTTGGCCCATTTTATCATTGGGATGCATGCTGAGAGAGAGCCTATGAGGCTTAGACAGTCGGACGCTGACATGATGTGAGCTTCCATTGCCCTCTTCACCTTCCGGATTAAGATTGGCACCTTTTCGGGTGGCAGGGAGACTGCCCTCTCTTGGGTGTTGAATAGGGCCCCTAAGTAAGTCATCCTCTGCGATGGGACCGGTTGGCTCTTCTCCAAGTTGACCAGCCATCCAAACCGCGCCAAGGTGCTGTGCACTATTTGAATGTGTTCCTTTAAGGTGTTCTGGTGTTGTGAGAGGATCAGAATATCGTCTAGATAGTGTAATACTCGTATCCCCCTTTCTCGAAGGGGCATCAGGATGGCACTCAAGACCTTGGAAAAGGTTCTGGGGGCCGATGAGATCCCAAAGGGGAGACATCGGAACTGTAGGAGAAGGTTTCCGACCTTGAACCGTAGATAAGGCTGGAATTGGCTGTGGATGGGGATATGGAGATACGCATCCTGGAGATCTATTGAAGCCATCCAATCTCCCGGCTGGACCGACAAGATGACTGTATTCAGTGACTCCATCTTGAAATGTTCTAAGCGGATATATTTGTTTAATTTCTTCAGATCCAGCACGGGTCTCCATCCTCCCGTCTTCTTGGGGATTAAAAAGACGGGAGAAAAGAATCCCGAACCTGCCTCCGATGCTGGGACCGGGAGGACTGCCTCCTGTTGCAACAGTTTCTGGATGTACTGGAACAAAGCTTCCCTTTTCCCTTTGGAGGCCGGGATCTTTGTACTTTGTAGAGAAAAAGGTGGTGGGCGGCTTTTGAATCTCCAAAAATGTCCCTGGAGGATGGTAGACACTACCCAAGAATCGGTGCACTCTTCCACCCAAACCTGTGCGAAGGATTTGAGCCTTGCTCCCACCGGCCCGGTCTGGGTGGTTAGGGAGTCAAAAGGACTTCTGGCCCTCCCCTGTAGATGTTGTGGGTTTGGGCTTTCCCAGTCGGAGGAAGGAAGCCTGAGACCCCTTCCATCCCCTTCTGTATTCTCTGCCTGGGCGGTAGGACCTTGAGTCCCTTCCTCTTTGCTGGCCGGCCGGCCTAGGCGCGAATCTTTTCCTTCTGTTTCTGTCTTGAGGGATCAAACCACTTTTCCCCCCTGTGACTCTGGAAATTGCGGTGTCCATCCTTTCCCCAAACAGTGCTTTTCCATCGTAGGGGATGCGACACCATGATTGCTTCGAAGATGGGTCAGCTGCCCAAGGTTTCAACCATAGTGCCCTCCTGGCCGTGATAGAAAATAGCATGGCCCTAGCTGAACATCTTAGGACGTCTATGGCTGCTTCAGCCATAAAGTCCGAGGCCAATTTTAACTCATCCAATGCTCTGATGACTTCCTCAATACCTATGCCCGCCCTAAGGGCTGTTTCGATGTTATCCAGCCAAACCCTGGAGGCTCTGGAAACGGAGGATAGGGCTACCGCCGGCTTGCAAGCCCCCCCCGGTTGCTTGATACATCTTTTTGAGGTCTGTGTCAATTCTTCGATCCAAGACATCCCTAAATGAGACCGCGTCTTCTAAAGGGAGGGTCGTATTCTTTGCTAGCCTCATCACTGAGGCGTCAACCGGTGGGATGGACTCAAAGAGACTGCTGTCTGATTCGGCCAACGGATATAATTTTTGGAGACGGTTAAAGGCCACAGGCCTCCTATCCACCTTTTGCCATTCCCCCAAAATAATTGCCTTGATCTCCTCCATCAAGGGAAAGTATGAGACCCTCTTTGTCAGCTGAGGGAAATATTTCTTCGTCTTGGAAGGGGGCTCAGGATCCTCCTCCCATTGGATGGCATCTTTGACCGCCATCACAAAAGGTTCCACTAGGTCAAAATTAAAGACTGCAAACTCTTCCTCCACCGTGGCTGCGTCCTCGTCTGAGGTGTTTCCCTCCGGCTGCGTGGAAGGCGCTTCTGCGGTCTCCCACCCAGTCGCGGGGGAGAAAGCTTGTGATGCGGCCATTTCCCTGATGGATTCCTTGATCAGGTCTTTAATAGAACTTGCCGGCTCTTGTCTCTCTACTGTAGCTTCCAAAAGACATTGACCACAGGCTAGCTTCCCAGGTAGGGCCTTCCTGCCACATACCCAACAATCATCTTTTCCAGGTTTAGAGGAAGTGTGACGGGAAGAGCTCTGACGGCTACTAGATTTATGGCCTGACGCATGAGAGTGGCTAGAGCCTCTGTGATTGTATGAGCCTCTGTCACGGGAGGATCTGCGTGATGATTCTCGTTGCGGGCTGTGGAGACAGAAACCATAAAGGCTGTCAGCCCCTTGATGTGCTCTTTATTTTCCTCCAATTACCTATTAGTAGCAGCCCTTACCTAACGGGATGATGAGGATCTTTTTGGAGCGGCATGGCTATGTCCTGGGCAGCTATGGGTAAAAACAAAAATTTTTTTTCTTTTTTAAATATCTATCTATATATATATATATATATAACTAAGTACACATCATTATAATTTCTTTATTTGTTTTCCCAAAATTTACTATAAGGAAGGAAGCATAACATACCATGAACCATTTGTCAGCAAAAAACATCTAACTTACTCCTGATTTTTTTTTTTTTTTATAAACATCTTCAGCACTGAGCCTACCTTGGCAGGGATCCATAGTCATCCAGCAGGTGGAGTGAGAGGGAGAGAGAGAGAGAAAACGTGTGCTGATTCCCTGACAGCCTGACCTCAACTGAGAGTGTCAGGCTGTTTATATGTGTGAGGAGTACCAAGATGGCCGCCGTGCGTCTACTGCGCATGCGCCGATGACGCTCCGCCCCCCGACAGTATGAGGCTGAGTCACCTGACGCGCGCGAAGCGCCCCCCCCCCCCCAGCTAGGGAGGAGGCTCATCCTTGCTCGGACATGATGGGAAGAAGGAGCCCATTCTTCCTGATAGATAGAGCGACCTGCCGCGAACCTGACCTTTCCTAGCCCATACTGCCGCATAGGACCGCCAGCCTATCACCCATGAGGGAAAGTGCAGCCCTTTGGTGGTCATACATGCCATGAAAAAGACCCACAGAAAAACAAGGCTCCTATACTTATCTGGTGCCTTTAGCAACCCAAGCCATAGGACTCCATCCTGCAGGAGAGCATGAACCTGCAATGGTAACACCATGAGACGGTGAGGTAAGGCTGATCGTGATCCTGCGGGGATGAGGACAGAAAAAAGAATGCCAGAGTGGGAGTACAGCGTCCTTTTATTAGAGAGTTAAGTGGTCCTGTGGGTCGGTCGGGGGCGGAGCCATGACCATTGGTATGCTGCCATGGAGGCACCAGGAAATAGTGTTCACACCAAATACTGATTTGATTTGGATTTTCCTTCTGTTCATTTACTTTTAATTTTGTGATTTGATAAAAAAAAGAAACGATTGACTCTTGTATTTCTGAAAGCATTCTTAAAGTGATTGTTACACAGAGATGAAACAATTTCCCTACATAAGTTTTACATGTATATCTGCTGTCTTCATCTTTATATACTGTTTAGAAAGTGCACGTTCTGTTAGAATTTTCACTTCCTCATTTACCACTGGATGTGGATTTGTTTTGCTTACACTGGGGACAGCTGCTTGGAGGAAAGGCACACACACCTCTCCACATAGGCAGATACTTTCAGAGCTGTGTTGTGAATAGACCAGCTCTCTGCTAATCTATTTCGCGCAAAGTTCATGAATCATGTTTACATCCACTTTAAAATAGAAATTAAAGGCAAAACATTTTTATATTGATCTAAAAATAAAATGTATAAATTAATAAACATTATAAATAACTTTTTTTTCCTTATTATAAATTATCACATTCCCTCTGTTCTCAGCTGCATTAGAGCTAGTGGGGAAGAGAAGCAGCAGTACACTGAGCTTCCCAGTGAATAGCTGTGCAGTGGGGGTGTGTCAGGAAAAGTCTAATCATTGGAGGAGAGCACACTGAGTTCCCAGCATAGCTAGATAACTGGGTTTAGGTCCAGAGGCATGCTTGGCGAGTCAGAATTTGGCATAAACATGAAAGCATGGATCCATCCTGCCTTTTATCAACGGTTCAGGCTGGTGGTGGTGTAATGGTGTGGGGGATATTTTATTGGCACACTTTGGGCTCCTTAGTACCAATTGAGCTTTGTTTAAACGCAACAGCCTACCTGAGTATTGTTGCTGACCATCCCTTAATGACTACAGTGTACCCATCTACTGATGGCTACTTCCAGCATGATAATGTACCATGTCCAGGGCTGGACTGGGACCAAAATTTGGCCCTGGACTTCATCCAGACTGGCCCACTTTGACAGGTCTCTCCCATGGTGGCTGGACAACTCCTGTACCCCCCCCCCCCCGGGCACCCAAGCCCCCTCTCCCCCTTGACTAGCCATTCTACTTTATTAGAGTAGAACGGCTGGTACTGGTACTCTTATAGGCAGTACCAGTGGGGAAGCTAGACATTATTTCACCCGGAGGGAGAGGATGTGAGCACTGTGGGAAGGGAGAGACAGAGGAGCGGAGGGGGGCAGCGGTCTGCTGTCACTGAAGCCGGCCCACTGAGCCATCGGCCCACCGGGAAACTCCCTGTAGTCCCAATGGCCAGTCCATCCCTGACCATGTCACAAAGATCAAATCATCTCACCACTGTTTTCTTGAACATGACAAAGAGATCACTGTATTCCAATGGCCCCCACAGTCACCAGATCTCTAATCGAGCACCTTTGGGATGTGGTGGAACAGGAGATTCACTTCATCGATGTGCAGCCAACAAATCTGCAGAAACTGCATGATGCCATCATGTCAATATGGACTCAAATCTGTAAGGAATGTTTCCAACGCTTGATAAATCTATGCCACGAAGAATTAAGGCAGCCAACCCGATACTAGCAAGCTGTACCTAATAAAGTGGCCGGCGAGTGAGTGTGTGTGTATATATATATATATATATATATATATATATATATATATATAATTTTACAAATATATTTTAATATGCAACAATGGGTTCCCAAAGCAGTGTGGCAACCTTCTGTTTGGCTCTCGTGGCATAAAAAAGGTATGCTTACTATTTTTTGTCAGTGACCTTTATTTCTTGCTTTAAGAAAAAATGGATCCAATAGAAATATGGGAGTTGCCATTGCTTGCTTTTGAAGGTGTAAACTCTGGGGCTGTCACCCTATCCTCACACCTAGGGCAAACATGTACTTTTTGTCCTGACAGTGCATAAGCTTGCTATATTAATGTTAGTGTGGGTCAACATCTGCAGGTGTTCTTAGACAATACCAAACATAGTGGCACTTTGCCAAGTTAAGGACATTCTGACATGGTCAGCAGTTCATTTAAAGGGGACTCTCATTTTGGTGACTTACTCCCTAAGTAGGATTTTGTTCTCATGATCACGGACAGAGTGGGATGGCCACAAGTGGATTTGTTGGTGGTTGTAAACCTAACATACCCAGTGAAGTGACTGGCCTCAGGTGATAGAGAATAAATAAATAGTCCTACACAAGATGTATCTGTCTCTCTGCAGCCATCTCTTCTGTATATCTGTTCAAAGTGCTAATTATACAGTAGTGAGTACACCCCCCACATTATTGTAAATATTTTATCATATCATTTCATGTTACAATACTGAAGTAATGACAATTTACTACAATGTGAGTGTACAGCTTGTATAACAGTGTAAATGTGTGTCCCCTAAAAATAACTCAACACACAGGGCCAGATTCACAGAGCCCTTACTCCTGTCTAACTGGTGTTAGACTGGAGTAATTTCAAATTACGCGCGTTTTTTAGCTAGTCGGAAACCTCAAACCATGAATAGACGGCTGCTGGCTTCAATTCGACTGGATTACGCGTTCGTACGCCTTCGGATCTACGCTGCAATAAAATTGCGGCCACTGGTTGGACTTCCCGTCGTTTTCCGCGTCGGGGTATGCTAATAAGCTTTTGCCGGCGATCCCAGAAATTACAAACGTTTATCGCAATCTCTTACGGCACCTTTAGTCATCTTTTTTTTGCGTAACACTATACCAGCTTTTTGCTGCTCTAATATTAGACAGCCCATGTTAAGTATGGCCGTCGTTCCGCGTCGAATTTCTACGTTTTCCGACGTCTTTTATTATTTTTTACGTAAGTCGTCCGGGAATAGGAATGTTCGTAAACGACGCTACTCAAACAACGAATGACGTGATTTCGCGCATCGCACGGCGGGAAATTTCTGAACGGAGCATGCGCAGTTCGATCGCCGCGGGGACGCGCCTAATTTAAATGCTTCACGCCCTCTAATCGCGTATTTCGAATACGCGGCGAGAAATACACTACGCCGTTGTAGCGTACAGGCAAAAATCTACCAGAATTCCATTTAGAGCCTGGTAAAATACGGCAGCGTAGAGTATTTCGATTACGCAGCGCAATATTAAGTGTATCTGAATCTGGCCCACAGCCTTTAATGTCTAAACCTCTGGTAACAAAAGTGAGTAAACCCCTAAATTGGGCCCAATTAGCCATTTTCCCTCCCCGTTGTCATGTCATTCATTAGTGTTATAAGATCTCAGTTGTGAATGGGGAGCAGGTGTGTTAAATTTGGTATTATCGCTCTCACTCTCTCTTACCGGTCACTGGAAACTCAACATGGCACCTCATGGCAAAGAACTCTCTGAGGTTCTAAAAAAAATATTGTTGCTATACATAAAGATGGCCTAGGCCAGGGATATACAATTAGCGGACCTCCAGCTGTTGCAAAACTACAAGTCCCATCACGCCTCTGCCTCTGGGTGCCATGCTTGTGGCTGTCAGTCTTGCTATGCTTCATGGGAGTTGTAGTTCTGCAACAGCTGCCAGGGATAATTGCATATCCCTGGCCTAGGCTATAAGAAGATTGCCAAGACCCTGAAACTGAGCTGCAGCACGGTGGCCAAGATTATACAGCAGTTTAACAGGACAGGTTCCACTCAGAACAAGCCTCGCCATGGCCGATCAAAGAAATTGAGTGCACATGCTCAGCGTCATATCCAGAGGTTGTCTTTGGGAAATAGACATATGAGTGCTGCCAGCATTGCTCCAACGGTTGAAGGGGTGGGGGGTCAGCCTATCAGTGCTCAGACCATACGCCGCACACTGCATCAAATTGGTCGGCATGGCTGTCGTCCCAGAAGGAAGACTCTTCTAAAGATGATGCACAAGAAAGCCTGCAAACGGTTTGAAAACGAACAGACTAAGGACATGGATTACTGGAACCATGTCATGTGGTCTGATGAGACCAAAATAAACGTATTTGGTTCAGATGGTGTCAAGCATGTGTGGCGGCAACCAGGGGAGCAGTACAAAGACAAGTGTGTATTGCCTATAGTCAAGCATGGTGGTGAAAGTCACATGGTCTGGGACTGCGTGAGTGCTGTGGGCACTGGGGAGCTACAGTTCATTGAGGGAACTATGAATGCCAACATGTACTGTGACATACTGAAGCAGAGCATGATCCCCTTCCTTCGGAGGCTGGGCTGCAGGGCAGCATTCCAACATTATAACAACCCCAAACACACTTCCAAGACAACCACTGCCTTGATAAAGAAGCTGAGGGTACCTAAAACCAGGGGAGGACTGGCAGCCTTAGGCCTGGGGGGCAAGTCCAGTCAGGTGGCCCATTGTTGGCTGAGTCTGCTGGCGGTAGGGTTGCCACCTTTTCTTCAAGCCAAACCCGAACACTTTCGCAGCGCACAGCAATTTTTTTAAGCCTACCTTAAAAGTGGACACTGTCAGCCAGTAGGGCAGAGGAAAGTGTCAGTGGGGCAGTGGACGGTGTCAGTAGAGCAGTGGACGGTGTCAGTAGAGCAGTGGACGGTGTCAGTAGAGCAGTGGACGGTGTCAGTAGAACAGTGGACGGTGTCAGTAGAGCAGTGGACGGTGTCAGTAGAGCAGTGGACGGTGTCAGTAGATCAGTGGACGGTGTCAGTAGAGCAGTGGACGGTGTCAGTAGAGCAGTGGACGGTGTCAGTAGAGCAGTGGACGGTGTCAGTAGAGCAGTGGACGGTGTCAGTAGAGCAGTGGAGGGTGTCAGTAGAGCAGTGGACGGTGTCAGTAGAGCAGTGGACGGTGTCAGTAGAGCAGTGGAGGGTGTCAGTAGAGCAGTGGAGGGTGTCAGTAGGGCAGTGGACTGTGTCAGCAGCATTTTAATTACAAAAAAAATCAAAAGCAATCCACAGGCATCCCACAACAGATTAAATATCACAGTGCCTGTGCCCCTCCCCCCCCCATAGAGACCTCCTTTACAGCGAGACAAAAAAAACCTTACCTTCCAGGAGCCGCTGCAATATGTGTGTGTGAACCTGTAAGTAGGCGGGGTCTGTAATACCACGCTTTCTCCTGCAAAAGCATCGCTGGTTGCTAGGACATGGTCCAGTGGCCCTCCATTCACTGTCTCTGGTGGCATTGGTGCTGGCAGCTGGGTGGGAGAGAGAGTGCACAGACAGACAGTGCAGTGTGACCCGGCTGCAGGACATTAGCCCTGCTGGAGCGGAGGAGGGGTTTGCATGACATTTGGGGGTAGCTGATAGAGGAGGGGGGTAGGCAACAGAGGGGAGGGGGTGGCTTACAGAGAGGGGCGGGTTGACAGAGGAAGGGGGGTTGCTGACAGAGAGGGGGGCTGCTGATAGAGAGGGGGGTTGACATAGGCAGAAAGGGAGGTGGACAGAGGGGGTTGCTGACAGAGGGGGGTGGCTTACAGAGAAAGGTGGGTTGACAGGGGTGGGTTGCTGACAGAGGGGGTGGCTTACAGAGAAGGGTGGCTTATAGAGAGGGGCAGTCTGACAAAGGGGGGTGGCTTACAGAGAGGGGCAGGCTGAGAGAAGGGGGGGCTGCTGACAGAAGGGGGCTGACATTTGGGGTTGTTGACAGAGGGGGGCTGCTGACAGGGGGGTGCTGACAGAGAGGGGGGCTGACAGGGGGGTTGCAGACACAGAAGGGGGCTTGCTGACAGAAAGGGGGCTGACACGGGGTTGTTGCTGACAGGGGGGGTTTCTTATAGAGAGGGGGCTGACGGGGGGGGGGGGGGTGGCTTACAGAGAAGGGCAGGCTTACAGAGGGGGGTCGCTTAAAGAGAAGGGTGGCTTACAGAGAGGAGCGGGCTGCTGACAGAGAAGGGGTTGCTGACACAGAGGGGGGCTTGCTGACAGGGAGGGGGGGCTTGCTGACAGGGAGGGGGGCTTGCTGACAGGGAGGGGGGCTTGCAGACAGGGAGGGGGGCTTGCAGACAGGGGGCTTGCTGACAGGGGGCTTGCTGACAGGGAGGGGGGCTTGCAGACAGGGGGCTTGCTGACAGGGAGGGGGGCTTGCTGACAGGGGGCTTGCTGACAGGGAGGGGGGCTTGCTGACAGGGGGGTTGCTGACACAGAGGGGGGCTTGCTGACAGGGAGGGGGGCTTGCTGACACAGAGGGGGGCTGACACGGGGTTGTTGCTGACAGGGGGGTTTCTCATAGAGAGGGGGCTGACGGGGGGGTGGCTTACAGAGAGGAGCGGGCTGCTGACAGAGAAGGGGTTGCTGACAAGGGAGGTTGCTGACAGGGAGGGGGGCTTGCAGACAGGGAGGGGGCTTGCAGACAGGGAGGGGGGCTTGCTGACAGGGAGGGGGGCTTGCTGACAGGGAGGGGGGCTTGCTGACAGGGGGTGGGGTTGCTGACACAGAGGGGGGCTTACTGACAGGGAGGGGGGCTTACTGACAGGGAGGGGGCTTACTGACAGGGAGGGGGGCTTGCTGACAGGGAGGGGGCCTTGCTGACAGGGAGGGGGCCTTGCTGACAGGGAGGGGGCCTTGCTGACAGGGAGGGGGGTTTGCTGACACAGAGGGGGGCTTGCTGACACAGAGGGGGTTGTTGCTGACAGGGAAGGTTGCTGACAGAGGGGGTGCTTGCTGACAGGGAGGTTGCTCAGAGAGAGGGGGGTGACGGAGGGGGGGTTGCTGACAAACGGCCAGGTGGAAGAGCAGATGAAACAGAGACCTCATCTCAGTCAGGACTCAGGAGAAACACAGCGCGCCATACAGGGGGGGTGGGACTCATGGCTGAGTCTCATGGCGGGGGAAGTGGCTGGCTGAGTCTGCTGGTGCCCATACAGTACAGTAATAAAGTTTTGAAAGGCAGGTCCTCTTACTTTTGCAGCCTTTCAGTCAGTCTGTGCCACTCTCTCTGTCAAGTCTCGGCAGCCAGCCCGCTCGTACCGTGTCCCTCCCCTGACGTGTCACATGATCTGCCTGGCCCTAAGGCTCTTGGGAGGTGGGAGTTGTAGTTTGCTGCGCTGATAAGTTCCTTAACTTTAGCAGGGCCAAACTACAACTCCCACAATGCAGTGTAGCCTGTGCAGCAGCCAGCCAATCAGCGGCCGCCGCGGCCAAAATACAACTCCCACAATGCAGTGCAGCCTGCCAGCAGCAGCCAGCCAATCGGCAGCCTCCGCGGCCGAGTTCTACAAAAAAATAAAAAAATTACAGACAGCCTGTACCGCGGCCCTTTTAAAGATCATGTAAGCGGCCTGGGGGGAAATATCCTGCTTTCCACCTGGCCCAGTCCGCCCCTGCCTAAAACCCTATTGAGCATCTGTACGGCATCCTCCAATGGCAGGTGGATACGCGCAAGGGCCCAGATTCAGAGAGAATTGGATTCTCGTAGCGTATCAGAAATACACTACGCCGCCGTTTCTTACCTGGCTCTACGTGGAATCCAGGTAGATTTTGTCCAGTAAACGACGGAGGCGTAGTGTATTTCTCCCGTCGCAATCCATATAGACGAGTAGGGGGCGTGAAGGATTTAAAATAGGCGCGTTCCCGCGGCGATCGAACTGCGCATGCTCCGTTCGCAAATTTACCCCCGTGCATTGCGCAAAATCACGTCGTTACGTCATTCGTTGTTTGAGTAGCGTCGTTTACGGACATTTCTATTCCCGAACGAGTTACGCAAAAAAAAAAATTTTAATTAGACGCGGGAACGACGGCCATACTTAACATGGGCTACGCACCGTTAGACCAGCAAAAAGCTGGTCTAACAGTACGTAAAAAAAAACAGACGTAAGCGATTGCGAAGACCGCTCGTATCTTCGTGGATCGCCGTAAAAACACATTTGCATATCCCGACGCATGAAAACGACGCGAACTCCTCCCAGCGGCCGCAAAAATATCGCAGCGTAGATCCGAAGGCTTACGAAGACGTAAGCCTCTCGGATCGAAGCCCGAAGCCGCCGTATCATGGTTTGAGGATTCAAACTAGTGATACGGCGCACGAAATTTGAAATTACTCCTGTCTAACACCAGTTAGACAGGCGTAATTGCTTTATGAATCTGGGCCAAGGTCTCTAACATCCACCAGCTCCATCATGGAGGAGTGGAAGAGGACTCCAGTTGCAACCTGTGAAGCTCTGGTGAACTCCATGCCCAAGAGGGTTAAGTCAGTGCTGGAAAATAATGATGGCCATACAAAATATTGACACTTTGGGCCCAATTTGGACATTTTTACTTAAGGGTGTACTCACTTTTGTTGCCAGTGATTTAGACATTAATGGTGTGTTGAGTTATCTTGAGGGGACAGAAAATGTACAGTTATACAAGCTGTACACTAACTACTTTACATTGTAGCCAAGTGTTATTTCTTCAGTGTTGTCACATGAAAAGATATAATAAAATATTTACAAAAATTTAAGGGGGGTACTTTTGTGAGATATTGTATAAAGCTTGTCTAAGAGCTAAAAAAAAAAAGAAGCTGATTGGAGGGAAGAGACCACACATGAACAGAGCTGAGGTTGTCAATATTCTGGAGGTCCCTCCCCTGTCACCATGTTTCTCTTGGTGTCAGGAATACTTGTCAAAAGTGATTCATGCTGATAGCAGAGGAACGAAGGAGCAGACAGAAGTGACACTTAGTGCTCTTAATTGAGACATACAAGTAAGTATATACTGATATGCGTTGTTCATTTCTGAGGTTTACAACAACTGTAATCATTCAGGAGGATGCAGAAGTTCCCACCCTAAACAGAATAAAATAAGAAAGGCCACAGAACATTAAATAAATCTGTAGTCAAGTAGCTACAGGTGGCTATAACAGCCTATGCTTATACATATGGATTCCCCAGCGGGGATCTCTGTTTATTTGACTAGAAGATCCTTGGCAACTACAATGGCAGAAAGAGCTGGTGCTAGTCCAGAACAAATATGTAAAGCAGCCACGTTGTCAAGCCTCATGACTTCTATCTGCCATTACAGATTGGACGTTTAGTCATCTCAGGTGCAGTCATTTAGCAGAAAGATCTTTAACCAGTTGCCGACCGCCCGCTGTCATATTACTGCGGGACGGTGGCACTGCTGGGTGAGAGCCCGTAGCTATACGTCATGCGCGCTCGTTCGTTACAGAGCGGGGAACGGGAGCTATGGGCCAGATTCACAGAGCCATTACGCCGGCGTTACAGGAGATGCGCGGCGTAAGTCTAAATCTGCGCATGCGTATCGATGCGCCGCATCCCCAAAACGATATACGCATGAAATCCTACTTTTTTTGGACCGGCGTAATTTCAATTACTCCGCCTTACGTTACACCGGCGCACATTTCTGCGCAAATACTACGAGGATACGGTGATTGCGCCTCTACATTGCGCCGGTCTAACGTAAAGGAGGTGCGCTACGCCGGTCAAAATTTGCGCCAATGTACGTGAATCTGGCCCTATGTGTGTAAACACATAGCTCTCGTTCCTGTCAGCGGGGGAAACGCTGATCTTCTGTTCATACAATGTATGAACAGAAGATCAGTGATTTCCCCTAGTGAGTCCACCCCCCCATACAGTTAGAACACACCCAGGAACACACTTAACCCCTTCCCTGCCCCCTAGTGTTAACCCCTTCACTGCCAATGGCATTTTTATAGTAAAACAATGCATTTTTATAGCATTGATCGCTATAAAAATGCCAATGGCCCCAAAAATGTGTCCAAAGTGCCCGCCATAATGTCGCAGTACTGAAAAAAAATGCTGATCGCCGCCATTACTAGTAAAAAAAAAATATTAATAAAAATGCTATAAAACTACCCCCTATTTTGTAAACGCTATAACTTTTGCGCAAACCAATCAATAATCAATATTGCGATTTTTTTTAACGAAAAATACGTAGAAGAAGAATACGTATCGGCCTAAACTGAGGAAAAAAAATGTTTTTTTATATATTTTTGGGGGATATTTATTATAGCAAAAAGTAAAAAATATTGCATTTTTTTCAAAATTGACGCTCTATTTTTGTTTATAGCGCAAAAATAAAAACCGCAGAGATGATCAAATACCACCAAAAGAAAGCTCTATTTGTGGGGAAAAAAGGACGCCAATTTTGTTTGGGAGCCACGTCGCACGACCGCGCAATTGTCAGTTAAATCGACGCAGTGCCGAATCACAAAAAGTGCTCTGGTCATTGGGCAGCAATATGGTCCGGGGCTAAAGTGGTTAAAGCAGTTCTTCTCTCCTAAACATGTAAGTTCCCTAGAGCAGTGGTCATAAACCCTGTCCTCAGGGCCCACTAACAGGCCAGGTTTGCAAGATAACTGAAATACATCACAGGTGGTATTGTCCATAAACTGGTAATTGTCTTAATACAAGAGAGAGTTTGTAACCGTGGATATACAGTAACCCTTGGTAGCTTGGCTAGTCTTAGAATATGGATCCAGAGATCCAAAAACACAACTTCCTAACTTAATTGTAACACTTAAATTATTATTTTTTTGTTTAAATAACAAACATGTTATACTTACCTCCACTGTGCAGCTTGTTTTGCACAGAGTGGCCCCGATCCTCGTCTTCTGGAGTTACTCAGCGGCTGTCTCAGCTCCTCCCTGCTTCTGGCAACCCCCCTAGGAAGCGCTTTCCCAAGGGGGTTACCTTGCGGGTGCGCTCCCGAGTCCTGTATCTAGCGTTCATAGCCGCCGACTACAGGACTTGGCCCTGGACCTCGCGTTATTGGAGTTGATCCACAGCAGCGTGAGCATATGGCTGCGCTGCTATCAATCTATACAGAGAAGAGATGAGAAGCAAGTGCGTTCTCCACGCAAGACTTTCGAGGGCTCAGGTAGGTAAACGGGGGGGACCGGTAAATAGCGGATGTTTTTTAACCTTAATGCATAGGATGCATTAAGGTGATAAAGCATGAAGGTTTACAACCCCTTTAAAGCGGAAATTCTGCTTGTTTGCATCATCTCCCCCTCCACTGCCACATTTGGCACTTTTTTTTGGGGGGGGGGGGGTACCTGGTTTTGACAGGTACATACTCTGTGTAGAAGTTGGGTCCCCTTACCTTCTTCCCTGTCTTCTGGGACACATCCCTGGTCCCAGAAGACTGAGACTATTCAGATCGGCTCATGCATGCACAGTAGGAAACCAGCTGTGAAAATGAAAGGCTTTGCTGCCAGTTTCCCTTACCTAAGATGCCAGTGCCTGCTCCCGAAGATGATTAAAAGGATCCGCTCGGGTTGAGGGCATTGCTGGATCCTTGGACAATAAAGCCCTGTACACACGATCGGTTTGTCTGATAAAAACGGACCGATAGACTGTTTTCATCAAACAAACCGATTGTGTGTGAACCCCCAATGGACCCCATTATTTTCCATCTGTGAAAAAAAATAGAACATGTTTTAAAATTTTCCTATGGATAAAAAACGATAGAAAAAAACGATCGTCTGTCCATCGGTGAAAAATCAATGTATGCTCAGAATCAAGCTCGGAAGCATTGAATTTTATTTTTCTCAGCACGTCGTAGTGTTTTGCGTCACAGTAAAAGTAATATGGACACGGTCGGTCGGATCGATGGTGTGTAGGCAAGACTTATGAAAGTCAGCTTCATCGGATATCCGACAAAAAAATCCATCGGACTAGATTCCATCAGATATCCGATCGTGTCCTTATATTAAAAGTCAGAAGCTACAGTATTTGTAATTTTTGGGGGTAGACTGGAGCTCCTCTTCACATTCAGTTGTAATTACATATTCAGATATTCTGTAAACTGAAAAAAATTCATCTTCTTCTGGCAACAGCACTAACACAATGGGGGTTATTTACGAAAGGAAAATCTACTTTGCACTACAAGGAAGTGCAGTCGCTGTAGATCCGAGGGGGACATGCAAGGGAGATAAAAAACAGCATTTTAGCTTGCACATGATTGGATAATAAAATCAGCAGAGCTTCCCCTCATTTCAGATCTACCCCTCAGATTTACAGCGACTGCACTTCCAAGCACTTCCTTGTAGTTTGCACTTGTAGTGAAAAGTGGATTTTCCTTTTCGTAAATAACCCCCATTGTCCACAAACCTTGATTATGTCCTAAAGTAATTGAGAAACAGAGTCCAAAGTATAATGCCACGTACACACCATCGGATCGTTCATCCGATGAAAACGGACCGATGGATTTTTTCATCAGATATTCGATTAAGCTGACTTTCATCAGTCTTGCCTACACACCATCAGTTAGAAATCCGATCGCGTCCAACGCGGTGACGTAAAACACAACGACGTGCAGAGAATAATGAAGTTCAATACTTTCCGAGCATGCGTCGACTTGATTCTGAGCATGCATGGATTTTTGGCTGATGGATTTCCCTACAGACGATAGTTTTTTTTCTATCGGTTTTAACCATCAGAAAATTTTAAAACATGTTCTATGGGAAAAAACGGATGGGGCCCACACACGATTGGTTCGTCCAATTGTCATCAAACGAACCGATCGTGTGTACAGGGCATAATAGTCCATCCCTCCTATATTACAAGAAATATATTGTCATTGCCATCAACAATGTGGTTAGGAATAAAGTCTAGGCAGTCACAAAGAAACCACGTCATCC
The DNA here is from genome assembly GCA_029574335.1 of Rana kukunoris. Classification (NCBI taxonomy): domain Eukaryota; kingdom Metazoa; phylum Chordata; class Amphibia; order Anura; family Ranidae; genus Rana; species Rana kukunoris. The sequence goes on along the minus strand of CM056049.1, from coordinate 272,038,034 downwards.
TTTCTCTCCTAAAATGGACTGCCTCTCTAACTCAAAGGTGGGATCTTACTATAAAGACTTAAAGGGTCACTAAAGGAAAAAAAATGTTTTAGCTAAATAGTTTCCTTTACCCTAATGCAGCCCTGGTTTCATATCCTCATTGTTTGTTTTTGCTGTAATCCTTCTCTGTTCTGCACACTTCCTGGTTGTCTGTTTCCTTATGAAAAAAGTACTGTGGTCTCTAATCAAGAAGGTGTGATTACTGTGTGTCTAAAACCCCTCAGAACCAATCACTTTCATTTTAAAAACAAACACTGCCCTCTATTGGCTCTGTCTCTCTGTCCTTCACAGAAGCATGAAACTAGATGAAAAAACAAAACTGAAACTGCAGGCACATTATATGATTGATTTTTATCTATTTTTTTTTTTTTTTAATAAAGTTTTTACTGAACAATTTACATTTGGAACATAGTTCTGCAAGTTACAAGGCAATACTGGAGAAATGCATAAAATAAAGAAATATGGCTTATACACATATGGGCACAGTAGATCAAAACAAAAATGTATTCAGATCGAACAATAGACTCAGAAGCTATTTATAAATGGAAAACCTTGTGCCTACTCTATTCATGGGATTGTACGCTAGAAGAATATATAGGTTTATGGACCCTCAGTGCATGTGTCAGTGGACTCAAGCCATCTGTCCCAGATTTTGTTGCATTTATCTGGACAACCTCTATTAATATATATGAAATTTTTGTAGGGAAGTGTGTTATTTATATCTAGTTTCCAGTCGTTAAAGCTGGGGGGAGTGGGTCTCATCCACTGTCTGGCTATAATTTTCCTAGCAGAAAACAATGTTTCATGCAAAAATGTTTTAGTAATTTTGTCCATTTCTGCATCGGGGAATATCCCCAGTAAGAATTGTTTGGGATCCAGGGACAATGAGGATCCCATGTCATCATAGAGGAAGTCCACTATCTGCTTCCACAGACCCTGGAGGACCGGGCACGCCCAAAGTAGATGGAAGAATGTGTCTGTGGCTTGATTACACATTGTGCACGAAGTAGAAGACTGCTGTCGAAAGCGGGCGATTCTTAGGGGGGTGAGATATGCCCGGTGCACCACGTACAATTGGGTCAACCTGTCGGAGAGCTTGGGGGATACAGTTTTGCTGCGTCGTTTTAACTGACAATTGCGCGGTCGTGCGATGTGGCTCCCAAACAAAATTGGCGTCCTTTTTTCTCCACAAATAGAGCTTTCTTTTGGTGGTATTTGATCACCTCTGCGGTTTTTATTTTTTGAAAAAACCTTAGTTACACTTACCGGTAACGGTATTTCTATGAGTCTTTCAGGACAGCACTTGGAGAGAGCGCAGCTCCACCCACTTCCCAGGAAACACTGCAGTCACTGCTATAACTTCCGCCCACCTCCACCATGGCCTCAGTTGTACACGAGCACCTCCGGCCATACTGAAATGAGATAAGCAGAACATAGCAACCAAAACATGTTAGTACAACACACACATATATATATATATATACATATATCCACCAGAAGAGAGAAGGGTGGGTTATCGGTGCTGTCCTGAAAGACTCATAGAAATACCGTTACCGGTAAGTGTAACTAAGGTTTTCTCCCTTCGTCTTTCAGGACAGCACTTGGAGATGATAACCGAGTACTTACTCTAGGGTGGGACCACCGCTTGCAGGACTTTCCTGCCAAAAGACTGCTCGGCCGCTGAGAGCAGATCCATCCTGTAGTGGCGAGTAAAAGTGGAAAAACTCTGGTGAAGCTCCAGCCCGTTCTGCCCAGGAAGTTGCCACTGCCCTTGTAGAATGTGCCACCACCCCTGGGGGAGGTTCTATACCCCTAGCCTTATAGGCCTCGTGGATAGCCATACGGAGCCATCTGGCTAGTGTACTTTTGGAAGCACCGTACCCCCTACGTGCACCCGAGAACAACACAAACAGAGAATTGGATTTTCTAATTTCCCTGGTGACTTCCAGGTAGTGCATAATGCACCTTCTGACATCTAAGGTATGAAACTCTTCTTCCCTTGAACCGGAAGGAGCCGGACAAAAGGTAGGTAACACTATTTCTTGTGTCCTATGGAAGGCCGATACCACCTTAGAAAGGAACCCAGGATCTGTCCTCAACACGACTCTATCTGGGAAGATGGTCAAGAAGGGTTCCACAATAGAAAGAGCCTGTAGCTCACTAATTCTCCTAGCCGAGGTGACGGCTACTAAAAGGACCGCTTTCAGGGTCCAAAATTTTAAAGATGCTTCTAACAGTGGTTCGAAAGGTCTTTTTGTCAGACCCCCCAAAACCAACGATAAGTCCCACTTGGGAAAAAACTTAAAGGGGGAAGGCCTAGCCCTGGCCAATGCCTTAAAAAATCTGATGACATAGGGATCTAGAGATAACCGTCTCTCTAGAAATACTGATAGCGCAGCAACCTGCGCTTTCAGGGTGCTGGCTGCCAGACACTTGTCCATCCCGTCCTGTAAAAACTCCAGGACCGAAAAATTATTCATGGGGGAACAATCCTTTGAACTGCACCAGGAATTAAAGACCCTCCAGGTCTTGAAATAAATCGCCCTGGTAACTTCCTTTCTGCTACTAATTAGTGTATCCACTAACCGTTTAGATAAACCCTTCCTACTCAGGATTAACTCTTCAGTAACCAGGCCGCCAGGTTGAGCCGATCCACGTTGGGATGGAGCAGAGGACCCTGGTATAACAAGTCCTTTCTGACTGGAAGTAGCTGATGAGGTTCTATTGCCAGTTTCAGCAGGGTTGAAAACCAAGGCCTTTTGGGCCAGTATGGGGCTATCAGGATAAGAGTCGTCTTTTCTACCTGAAGTTTCCGCAGAACTAATGGAATCATTTGTACTGGGGGGAAAGCACAACACAAATGGAAGGGCCAATGCTGAACCAACGCATCTAGACCCTCCGCTTGATCCAGTCTGTTGAGGGAAAAGAAAACCGAAACCTTGGCGTTGGCTTGGGATGCAAACAGGTCTATCTGAGGGGTTCCCCACCTGTCTGCTATTTTCTGGAACACCTCTGAATTTAGACTCCACTCGGATTCCAGAACCCTCCTCCTGCTTAGGAAGTCTGCCAGGTGGTTTAAACTGCCTGTGCTGCCTTCACAGTATATATTATAGGCATGGCACTCGGCAGTGTTTGTTCCTTTAAGACCCTCCATGTTCTTGAAGCCTAGAGGCGGGTTTTCCCTGTACTCCTATAGAGCATGCACATATCCTTTCTTTTCAACTCCAGCTACAGAAGTGAGCACATCCTCAGGACTTCTTAGAAGCTATTACAGGTTGCAAAGCTGATGAACACCAAAGCCTGTAAGTAAAGGGGTTTGCTAGTTCAGCTTATATAGAGGGATGCTAGGCACAGCTAGTATAATGTGTGTTTCAGTCTGTAGCAAGCAAGCACATGTTAGGCCCAATCCTTTGTATTAGCTATGTAGAATGTATGTTGCTTGAATAGCCATGCTTACATTTGTCTTTTTATGTTTGTTTTACAGTTTTACCAAATCAAATCATATCACACATTTTCACATGCTATTGTACACATTCTTGTGAATGATATCTCAGTAAAGACTGCATCAGTTCATTAACAAGCGCATCTTTCATTGGGATTCGGTTATACTTGATGTTAAGCTGTGTCTCTAAACAGCAACACACACACAGCTGGGACATTACAGTAAAAAGGCTTTAAAACGTTGTCAGAAGCAACTAAACAGCTTTGAATCGTCCTCAACAATAAAAGGACAAATCCTTTCAGCCACATGCAAATGAAAGTGAAACTAATTTCTCTCACTCACTATAACACTGATATTGCCTGTGTCATTATCCACGCTGCCAGCTAAAACAGGATGGAGAACACAGAGACTAACTCTCTGACTGTTAACCCTCAATGCTACTATAAGGAGGAAGACACACACTGCTTGCCAAGAACCAAGTCTAGATGCGCAACACTGTCTAGAGCGTCCAGTCAAACAAATCTTACTTCAGCTAGCGCCAATTCAGCAAGATTTAAACGTACTAGTTCTAGACATTCAAGCATCACAAGTCTGTCATCGGTTAGCGACAAAGCGACTAAGGCAAGAGCAAAAGCAGAGGCAGCTTGTGCCATGGCTTCTTATGCAGAGCAGGAAGCTGAATTGATGAGAGAATTAGCAAGACGTGAATCTGAAACACTCACAAGAAAAGCAGAAGTGGAAGCATCTTTACACTTACTCAAACAGCAGAAAAACGCTGCAGCAGCCTTAGCCGAAGCAGAAGTTTTCGGAAGAGCTGCTGAAGCTCAATTCAATGGCATAGAAAACCAGATGTCATCCCACAGCGCAATCCAACGCACCCGTGAGTACGTACAGTCACAAGCAACCATGTACACTGACCAGCAGCCCAATGATGCACCTAGGTCTTCATCGATTCCACCAGCAATAGACAACTTCAATATTACGCAACATTGCAAGACTGGATCAGAACCTCAGTGTAGGAAGTCAAATGGTCGCATGCGCAGAGACCAATCTGCCAACCCTCCAAGAGGACAAACGGATGCTTGCATACTCTCTCCTCAAGCAAATACAAGTCCGGACTATAACAGAAAGACTTACAACAGACGAGAACCACCAACTAAACAAAGTGTATTCTGTCAAGCGCCTTATCAGCCTTACCAACCTCATCCATACCCTGAGTGTACACCCAAGAAGTATTCGCCAGATGCAACAAGTGCTATAGAAGTGGTAAATCATCTGATGACCCGTGAGATAGTGAGCGCTGGTCTCATGAAATTCGATGACCGTCCGGAAAACTACTGGGCCTGGAAGTCATCTTTCCTGAGCGGTACCCAAGACTTAACGCTGACAGATAAAGGAAGGCTTGACCAGCTCGTCAAATGGCTAGGACCAGAGTCCACTGAACAAGCCCAAAGAATCAGATCAGTACATGTTCATGACCCAACTGCAGGACTTGCAATGGTGTGGCGGAGGTTAGAACAATGCTATGGATCACCTGAAGTGATTGAAGATGCTCTTCTGAAAAGGATAGAAAACTATCCAAGAATAACAAACAAGGATTACCAAAAGCTGAGAGGTTTGGGAGACCTACTCTTAGAAATAGAAGTCGCTAAGTCTAGTGGATATCTGCCAGGTCTCTCATATCTGGATACAGCACGTGGAGTTGAGCCCATAATCGAGAAACTTCCTTACAACTTGCAAGAAAGGTGGGTAGCTCAAGCTTCAAGATACAAGAAAGATCATCGAGTGGCATTTCCACCGTTCGCCTTCTTCGCTGAATTCATAGAAGACCAAGCTGAAATACGCAATGACCCAAGCTTTGCTTTCCTGAACAAGAGAACAGCGAGCTTCCCAAAGGTAGAGCAGAAACCTCCAGGGCTTTACAAAGAACGCAGACCAACAGTTTCTGTAAGGAAGACAGAAGTTCCACCTGAATCTGCAGCCAATCAGGAAGACAACACAAGTAAGAAAGTTGAAGAGCCAGACAAAATATGTCCTATCCACAACAAGCCTCATCCACTAAGAAAATGTCGCAATTTCAGAAGTAAGACATTAGAAGAGCGCAAAGCTTATCTTAAAGACAATCGCATTTGTTTCAGATGCTGCGCTTCAATTCAGCATATTGCAAAAGACTGTACAAAAACAATACGATGCACAGAGTGTAACAGTGACAAACACTTGTCAACACTGCACCCGGGACCACCACCATGGAAACAAGAAGCTCCGGTAACTCAAGAAGATCATGGTGGGGAGCAAGGCGAAAGTTCAACGCCAGCAGTAACCTCAAAGTGCACTGAGATCTGTACAGAACAGGGCCGCTCAAGATCATGCTCCAAGATATGCTTAGTCAAGGTGTATCCAGCAGGTTTCAGAGAAAAGGCAATCAAGATGTACACAGTCTTGGATGAACAGAGTAACAGATCGCTGGCAAAAACAGAATTCTTTGACCTCTTCGGTGACAAAGGAACTCCAACCCCATACACCTTGAAGACTTGCTCTGGAGTTGTAGAGACAATAGGAAGAAGAGCAAACAACTACATCATCGAGTCATTAGATGGAAAGACAAAGGTGACTCTTCCTACCCTCATAGAATGTGATGAGATACCAGACGACAGGTCAGAGATTCCCACACCTGAAGTTGCTCGTCATCACCCTCATCTGGTGCAAATAGCAGACCAGATACCAGCACTAGATCCAGATGCTGCAATCACCCTTCTACTTGGGAGAGATATCCTCAGAGTGCACAAAGTCAGAGAACAGTACAATGGGCCACACAATGCACCATTTGCACAACGCCTTGATCTCGGATGGGTCATCGTTGGAGAAGTATGTCTAGACGGACTGCACAAGCCAGCAAAAGTAAATGTCTACAGAACACACCTGTTGCAGAATGGTCGTACCTCGTGTCTTTGCCCATGTACCAACAGTTTACACATTAAAGAGAAATTAGATAATCCAACACATCATCGGAGTATCCAGAGGTGCATGGAAGACTTAGCCTCAACTGGAAATACAGATGAACTGGGTTGTAAGGTGTTTGAAAGAACAAGAGACGACGACAAGCCAGCACCCTCGGTAGAAGATACCTTCTTCCTCGAGATCATGGACAGAGAAGTCTACAGAGACAAGTCAGGCAGCTGGGTAGCCCCTCTACCCTTCCGGTCACCACGCCATCGCCTTCCTAACAACAGGGTACAAGCAGAGAAACGCTTCAGTTTGTTGCAGCGCACTCTACAAAGAAAGCCAAATATGAAGAAACACTTCCAAGCCTTTATGCAAAAGATTTTTGACAACGAGCAGGCAGAAGAGGCGCCACCACTACAAGAAAACCAAGAACACTGGTACTTACCAATATTTGGGGTGTATCATCCTCAGAAACCAGGTCAGATACGTGTAGTATTTGACTCTAGTGCGAAGCACGAAGGCATCTCACTAAATGATGTCCTTCTCAGCGGACCTGACCTGAATAATACACTCCTTGGAGTACTCATCAGGTTCAGAAAAGAACTCGTAGCAGTAACAGCAGACGTACAACAGATGTTCTACTGTTTCTTCGTTCGAGAAGATCACAGAGACTACTTAAGGTTCCTGTGGTATGCAGACAATGACTTTAACAAAGACATCATAGAGTACAGGATGAAGGTACATGTGTTTGGAAACAGCCCTTCCCCAGCTGTAGCTATCTACAACCTGAAACGAGCAGCACAGCAAGGTGAAAGACATGGCCAAGAAGCCAAACAGTTCGTCATGAAGAACTTCTACGTGGACGATGGACTTGCCTCTTTCTCCAGTAACGAAGAAGCTATTAGCATCCTAAAAAGTACAAAAGAAATGTTGGCAGAATCCAACATAAGATTGATCAAGGTAGCTTCCAACAGCAACAGAGTCATGGAAGCATTTCCAATGGAAGACCGTGCTAAAGATCTTAAAGACTTAGATCTAGGGACAGAATCACCACCCTTGCAGAGAAGTCTTGGGCTTAGTTGGGACCTAAAGACCGATAGTTTCACCTTCAGGGTCTCCAGAGAAGAGAAACCATTCACGAAAAGAGGTATTCTATCTACAGTCAACAGTCTTTATGACCCCCTGGGATTCGTAGCACCCATCATCATGCAAGGCAAAGCTCTTTTGAGACAGATCACTACCGAGCAAGAACAAATTGACTGGGACGTACCTCTCCCTGAAGAGAAGCAAATGCAGTGGAAGTTATGGAAAGACTCATTGTTAGAGCTTGAACAACTCAACATCCCAAGACCATACGTACCTGTTTCTTTGTCTGCTACAAAGAGAAGAGAATTATGCATATTCTCTGACGCTTCCACTATAGCTATCGCAGCTGTAACTTACCTTAGAGTAATAGACACTGAGGGACAAAGCCATGTTGGGTTCATCATGGGAAAATCTAAACTAGCTCCCAGACCTGCTCACACTGTCCCACGTCTAGAACTTTGTGCTGCTGTCTTAGCGGTAGAGATAGCAGACATGATTACGACTGAACTAGACATTGAGATCCATGCAGTGAACTTTTATACGGACAGCAAGATTGTGTTAGGATATATTCACAATGCTTCAAAAAGATTTTACACATATGTGACCAACAGAGTGACACGTATCAGAAAATCTACAAGTCCAGATCAGTGGCATCATATCAACACCGACAAGAACCCAGCAGATCATGGGACAAGATTGGTGTCAGCCGCTGTACTCAAGCAAACAAACTGGTTCGTAGGTCCATCGTTTCTTGGTAAGCCAGAATCCAAAGAGACTACCCAGGTAGAGACCTTTCAGCTCATAGAACCAGATCAAGACAAAGAGGTAAGACCTCAAGTTATAGTTTGTAAGACTTTAGTTACCAGATACAGTTTGGGCACCCATAGATTTGAGAGGTTTTCCAATTGGAAGTCGCTGACACGTGCAATCGGAAAACTTATCTGTCTAGCCAGACACTCCTGCAGAGCTACTAATACTGATCAGCGTAGCAGCGACCATCTTGAACAAGCCAAGGTCGTGATCATCAAATGCGTACAGCAGGAAGTCTTTAAAGAAGAAATTCAAAGCCTTCTGAAAAAGGAAGAGATTTCTCGACAGAGTTCGCTCAAGAAGTTAAACCCTATCCTCGACGAAGAAGGAGTACTAAGAATAGGAGGTCGTTTGTCGGCAGCAGATATGACTATCCAAGAGAGACATCCCTTCATCATACCCAAGAATCATCACATCGCTCTTCTTCTGGTAAGACACTATCACGAGCAAGTGGCACATCAAGGACGACACTTCACTGAAGGAGCAGTACGGTCAGCAGGATTGTGGATCATAGGAGGTAAGAGACTAGTCTCCAGCGTGATCAGCAAATGTGTTACCTGTAAGAAGATTAGAGGGAAACTTGAAGTTCAGAAGATGTCAAACTTACCTGCAGACAGACTTGCTTCAGATCCTCCGTTCACTCACGTAGGTCTAGACGTCTTTGGACCATGGAACATCTCTTCTCGCAAGACCAGAGGAGGCAGTGCCGAAAGTAAACGTTGGGCTGTTCTGTTCTCTTGTCAGAGTACTAGAGCAGTTCATATTGAAGTGATTGAATCTTTATCCACTTCAAGTTTCATCAATGCCTTGAGAAGATTCTTCTCCATCAGAGGACCAGCGAAATTGATTCGTTCAGACCGCAGCACAAACTTTATTGGGGCCTGCAAGGAATTGAAGATCATTTCTACAGACTCCGAAACAAGTTCCTATCTTCAAGATCAAGGATGCACTTGGACTTTTAATCCTCCACACGCATCTCATATGGGAGGAGCCTGGGAGAGGATGATTGGAGTAGCTCGTCGTATTCTGGACGCCATGCTCCTGAAGGTTGGGTCTACTCGCCTCACTCATGAAGCTTTAACTACACTAATGGCTGAAGTCGTGGCCATTATGAACGCCAGACCTTTAGTTCCAGTGTCTACAGATCCGGAGATGCCGTCAGTCTTGACACCCGCAATGCTGCTGACACAGAAGATGGAACCAATGACAGCTCCCACAGGAGACTTTGACCTCAAGGACTTGTACACCAAGCAATGGAGACAAGTTCAAAGTCTTGCGGACATTTTCTGGAAGAGGTGGAGACAGGAATTCCTGGTGACACTCCAGCCACGCAAGAAATGGCAAGATGACAAGCCCAACTTTACAAGTTGGAGACATTGTCTTATTAAAAGACACTCAGGCCCACAGGAACGAATGGCCCATTGGACTCATTGTGGGAACTGATCCTAGTAGTGATGCTAGAGTTAGAAAGGTAGAAGTTAGAATTGTTAGACAAGGCATTCCCAAGGTGTATGCTAGGCCAATTTCTGAAGTAGTTTTACTTCTGTCCAAAAGTTAGTGGCATAACAAAAAGTATGCCAGGTGGGGAGTGTGCTGCCTTCACAGTATATATTATAGGCATGGCACTCGGCAGTGTTTGTTCCTTTAAGACCCTCCATGTTCTTGAAGCCTAGAGGCGGGTTTTCCCTGTACTCCTATAGAGCATGCACATATCCTTTCTTTTCAACTCCAGCTACAGAAGTGAGCACATCCTCAGGACTTCTTAGAAGCTATTACAGGTTGCAAAGCTGATGAACACCAAAGCCTGTAAGTAAAGGGGTTTGCTAGTTCAGCTTATATAGAGGGATGCTAGGCACAGCTAGTATAATGTGTGTTTCAGTCTGTAGCAAGCAAGCACATGTTAGGCCCAATCCTTTGTATTAGCTATGTAGAATGTATGTTGCTTGAATAGCCATGCTTACATTTGTCTTTTTATGTTTGTTTTACAGTTTTACCAAATCAAATCATATCACACATTTTCACATGCTATTGTACACATTCTTGTGAATGATATCTCAGTAAAGACTGCATCAGTTCATTAACAAGCGCATCTTTCATTGGGATTCGGTTATACTTGATGTTAAGCTGTGTCTCTAAACAGCAACACACACACAGCTGGGACATTACACTGCCCTTTAGGTGTACTGCAGACAGAGATGCCAAGTTTGTCTCTGCCCAGTAAAGCATGTGTAGGGCCAGGTTCAGGAGAACCCTGCTCCTCGTGCCCCCCTGCCTTGAGACGTAAGCTACCGCTGTAGCATTGTCCGACAGTATCTGGACATGCTGACCCTGTATCGTCTCCTGGAAGGCCCAAAGCCCTAGGCAAACGGCTTTGAGTTCCCTCCAATTGGAGGATCTCTTGGACTCTTCCCTGGACCAGGACCCCTGAGCCAACTGACCCCTGAGGTGAGCACCCCATCCCCAGGAGCTGGCATCCGTAGTTAAGACCATTGTAGCGGGGAAGGACCACACTAGACCCTGACTCAAATTTGCGTGAGCCCTCCACCACCAAAGTTTCCTTTTTACTGAAGTTGGAACCCTGATCTCCTTTTCTAGGGGTTCTCCATGCGTCCAATTCTGTAGAATCGCCTGCTGGAGACTCCTTGAATGCAGGCGGGCCCCCTGAACCGCAGGAATGGAGGATGTGAGAAGTCCCAGAGTGGACATAGCTGCACGAACTGACACTGACAGATTCGTCTGCACTGCCTTCACTGCTGCCTGAACCTTGATTATTTTCTCCTCTGGTAGAAATAACCTCTCCTGGATGGAGTCTATGGTGTACCCCAAAAAGACTATGACCTGAGAGGGAACTAGATTTGACTTCTCCCTGTTCATAATCCAACCTAGACCCTCCAAATGGGCCTGGGTCCTCCATAGGTCTTTGAGAAGCTGATCTTCCGTCTTGGCGAACAACAGGAGGTCGTCCAAGTATGGAATTACCGAAACTCCTTCTAGCCTTAGAGGTGCCAAGGCCTCCGCCACCACCTTCGAAAAGATCCTCGGAGAGGAGGAGAGACCGAACGGCAGGGCCCTGAACTGAAAGTGTTTGATCTCGCTTCCTGTCCTGATCGCTAGACGCAGGAAACGCTGAGAAGAGGCTCTTATCGGGATGTGAAGATAAGCATCCCTTAGGTCTATCGAAACCAGAAAGCAACCTGCAGGAAGGAGCCTTCTGACCGAGTAAATGGTATCCATCCGGAACCTCTTGTACTTGATTGACCGATTCAGGAATTTTAAGTTCAGAATCAAACGAAATTTTCCTGCCGGCTTTTTTACTAGAAACACATGGGAGTAGCAACCCGCCCCCTGTTCTTGTTGGGGTACCGGGGTGATCACCCTCTGCTGGAGAAATTCCTCTAACAGCGACAACATTGCCCGGGATTTCTCCTGATCCCTGGGTAGCTGAGTCGCGTAGAAACGCGACGGTGGTTTCTCTGAGAACTCCAGTGCGTAGCCCTCTGCAATCACCTTGAGGATGTATGCACTGGAAGTCGTCTCTGCCCACTGTGGAAGGAACGACTGAAGACGTCCTCCCACAGCCGGGCGACCGTCACTGGGGTTTAGCGGGCTGGCTAGGGGAGCGAAACAACACCCCGGGTCTCCCTCTACCCCTCTGAGGCCGCCAGGACCTTCCACCCTGACCTTTTTGTATCTCTTTAGGATCTTGGGGCTGGAAAAAAGGACAAAAATTTTTCCTGGTCCGCGGTACTACCTTCTTCAAGGGGAAGGCTTTTTTCCTATCCGCCGTCCTATCCAGAACAGTGTCCAGACCGGCGCCAAATACCAGATCTCCATCGAAGGGCAGACCACATAACTTAGCCTTCGAAGCCGTGTCCCCAGTCCATGTTTTGACCCAGAGAGCCCTCCTGGCCGAATTCACTAGGGCCGAGGAACGGGCTGATATTCTCACTGACTCGGCTGAGGCATCCGCCATATAGCCTACTGCCTTCAGAAGAATCGGGAAGGACTCTAGCAACTCTCTGCGTGAGGTCCCAGATTCAATGTGACCCTTCAGCTGTTCCAACCAATGCTCAAGGTTCCTGGCCACTACTGTGGATGCCATAGCTGGTTTGAGGTTGGCCAGAGAGGCATCCCAAGCCTTCTTTAAGAGCGCCTCTGCTCTTTTATCTAGGGGATCTTTTAAGGTGCCCGTATCCTCAAAGGCCAAGTCTGTATTTCGGGATACCTTTGAGAACGCAGCATCCAGCTTAGGTTTCTTATTCCATACCTGCGCTGGATCCTCATCAAAAGGAAATCTCCTCTTAAGTGATCGGGAAAAGAAAGGAGCCCTCTCTGGGTCTTTCCACTCCCTTTTGACCGCATCTGACAATACTCTATGTACTGGAAAGGTTCGATGCTTGACTTCGTCTAAACCCTGGTACATCTTGTCATGCAGAGACAAATGCGTCTTATCCACCCTAATGTTTAAGGTGGAATGAATAGTTTTCAGTAAGTCATCCACCTCTTCTAAGGACAACTTGTAACGTGAAGAAGAAGATTCTCCTGTATCTTCTTCTTCCGCCTCTGACCCTGAGACTAGGCTGCTAGGCTCTTCCTCCTCGGACTCACTACCTGCCCCTCTATAATCCAAAGGTGCACTAGTGGAGGCCTTAGCTGCTGACCCTGACGCCGCCCCTCTGTCCAAGTAGGAGCGAAACGACTGAAAGGTCTCTTCTAGCTCTTTCCTAAAAGAAGAGAGCATCTCTTTGGGTTGTTCGGAGGCTGCACTAGTAGAGGCTTCCCCTTTGACTATGTCCGCGATGCATGCCTTGCATAACGGCTTAGCCCAAGACCCTTTAAGGGTTGTTTTGCAGGTAGCACACCGTTTCTTAGGAGGGGGAACTGCAATTTTTAGCTTCTCTTTAGCTTTCTGAAAAACACAAAAGACAACAACCCCATGTTTATCTTTTTGTGTCTCAGACCCAAACCACCACCACCACAAAACAGCCAGTGAACAAAAAACACACCAGGTCCCATCACCGCTGTACCAAATAAACAACACTCTCCCAGGGACGTGACTAGGGTGAGTGAGGCAGGCTCCTCTCCCCAAAGGGGCAGTAGGAGGGACATAACAAGGAACCAGGTAGACTTAAACCGCTGTTTTCCTACCTGGGCCGGGCTGGTGCATGTGGCTCCTGCTCCCGTCACCTCCGCTGCGTCTTCTGGCTCCATTCTCCCAGAACGCGGCGATCGTTTGTGCGCCTCCTTTTGAAAAGTCCCGGTTAACCCCACCGCTGTGGGAACCGGAAATTGCACCGCCGAGGCTGCCCCTCCCTTCTGCGTTCCAGCGGCCGGAACCGGAAGCCGCCACGCACCGCCGGAAGTCCCGCCTCCACCGGAAATGACGTCGCCCGCCCTCCGTACCGGGACATCGCAGACCCCAGGAGACCGGCATCTAACCGCCCCCAACATGGCCTGCAATGCCCAGCCTATTGGCGCGGAACCCCCGGCAGCCTTTACCCTCGCCGGGCTCGAGAAGAGGGGAGCACCAAAACGTCCCCCACGCGTCAGAGGGGAGGTAGGGTCTGCCTCCTAAAGAAAAACAACCGATCGCAGGTATGCCTTTAATCCGTCTCCCCCTGGAGAGAGTCCAGCAACCTTCTGGTTCCCTGCAGCGCTTCCACCATGGCCGGAGGAAACACTACAACTGAGGCCATGGTGGAGGTGGGCGGAAGTTATAGCAGTGACTGCAGTGTTTCCTGGGAAGTGGGTGGAGCTGCGCTCTCTCCAAGTGCTGTCCTGAAAGACGAAGGGAGAAAATTGCAATATTTTTTACTTTTTGCTATAATAAATATCCCCCCAAAATATATATTATTATTTTTTTTCCCTCAGTTTAGGCCGATACGTATTCTTCTACCTATTTTTGGTAAAAAAAATCGCAATAAGCGTTTATCGGTTGGTTTTCGCAAAATTTATAGCGTTTACAAAATAGGGGATAGTTTTATTGCATTTTTATTAATTTTTTTTTTTACTACAAATGGCGGCGATCAGCGATTTCTTTCGTGACTGCGACATTATGGCGGACACTTCGGACAATTTTGACACATTTTTGGGACAATTGTAATTTTCACAGCAAAAAATGCATTTAAATTGCATTGTTTACTGGGCGCTGTAGGGGTTATGTGTTCACTGTGTGTGTTTACAACTGTAGGGGGGTGTGGCTGTAGGTGTGACGCCATTGATCGCGTCCCCCTATAACAGGGATGACGCGATCGATGCTGCCGCCACAGTGAAGCACGGGGAAGCCGTGTTTACACACGGCTCTCCCCGTTCTTCAGCTCCGGGGACCGATCGCCGCACTCCAGCGGCGATCGGGTCCGCGAGTCCCGCGGTCCTGGTGACGGAGCTTCGCACCGGGTCACGGGAGCGTGCCGCAGGCGCGCCCGTGTCCCACGGCTGGGTACTAGAACCAACGTATATATACGTTGATGTGCCCAGCCGTGCCATTCTGCCGACGTAAATGTGCAGGAGGCGGTCCTTAAGCAGTTAACCACTGCCATGATGACATTTGGTGTAGATTGTGGCAAAGACTGGGGGAACTGAGCTTGGGCTGCGTGACGAACCTGAAAGAATCTAAAAAGCATAGAATTAGGCAGCAGGAACTCATTTTGAAGGTCCTCAAAGTTTTTAAGTGTGCCATTAGAAATTATGTGGCACAAATAATATATTCCATGTTCGCACCATATCTCCGTGTCAGGGATCGAGAGAAACTCTGAGAGTAGTCTATTGTGCCATAAAGGGGTGTAGTCATTGGGTTTAGGGACCGTCAACGTTTTAGTGGCAATGTCCCATACTCGCCTATATTGATACAATAGGGACCCCCTGTCTCTATTGGAGTTGTTCCCACTATGCCCCACCGTGATTGCAGTAAGCGGATCATCGGTCAGCTGCGCCCACCGTGGACAGAGAAGCGTGAGAAATCTGGGTCTGTCGGTTTGAGTTGGGATGCAAGGTAATAGAGATTTAGGTCAGGGAGGGCTGTCCCACCTAGATCAGTGGGGTTCTTAAGGACTCTCCAGGCCAGCTTATGTCTGTTGGTATCCCAGATAAATGTCCGTAGTATGACCGATTTGTATCTATTTTTAATCATTTTTAAAAGGAATCAGTTAACTATTATGTCTCTATACCCTGTAAACAGTCATTTCAGCAAAAAAAAAAATTTCCTTTACAACTCCTTTAACGATATCTGTAGTAACAAGTATCAAGTACAATACCTTCTAATCTTTGTAAAACACCACGTGTATCAGGGAGATAAGATGGAATCTTCAGATAGATATGCCTAAGAAGATGATTGAGGTGACATGAAAGGGGCTATTAAAGAGAGCCTGTAATCAATATGACGGGATGTCCAGGGGAATGAACAAAATATATACAGTATATATTTATTTATTTGAATTAAGCCATTCTTATTTGGAGAATTCCTCATACAGACCTATGTTTTTTTTTACAAAGATAACCTCGCTCCCTGATCTTAATAATAATCATAGTAAATTGTGGTGACTGTAGACAATGCCAACATTGAAAGGTCACTAAGCCGAAGCAGAACATCGCTGTTATAATAGTCTCTGGATGTGATCACCAGATTTTTCTTTTTTTATCTACTGGTTTGCAGATCAGATCTTTTCTATTTTTAACCACTTCAAAGCCTGTTCCCCCTGTGGTAGTTAAATTATCACAGGAAGAAAGATAAATCAATGCTTTGATATCTCTGGTGTCCTGTTGCTGGAAAATATCCAATGTGCTGTCTGGTGCCAACGGGGGGTTAATTGTAGACTTCTTTGCCACACAACTTTGCCTTTTAGCAGCCAATTTATCTTTCTGAACATCTACCCTATGCAATATATCATACCATCACTTAAAGCTTCCTTCTCCTTATCCTGCGAGGTTTAATAGGAACAAAGACCTAATGCTCCTATATCTTGACTACATCTCTTTTCTAATTGATCAAGCACACCGTTAATTTGTTCCATTTAATTGATCTTAGTTGAAATTTGATCACCCACACCGTTAATTTGTTCTATTTAATTGATCTTAGTTGAGATTTGAAACTATTCATATTATTTCAGTTTGCATCGGGTCAAACTTGATAGTGACAGCAAAGTTCAATCCTTTCCATATATTGTGTAGTGCTACTTCTATAATGTTTGTTAGCTTCCAATCTTCACTATCATCAAATCTTCACAAGGTTAATTTAGAATCTATTTCTATTTGCACCTTTCATCCTTTTGAATCCTTTCCATGACAATCTCCTCTGTACTTTTCCGTTTCCCTCCCCTTCAGAGGCATCTAAAGGAATTATATGACCCTGGGAGCTATTTCTTGTGAACCTGGTGTGATTGATGTCCACTCCACACAGGAAGATAATTATGTAACTAAACTCACAGAAGCATTTTATGGTTAGTTTTAAAAATTGCAAGAAAATAAGCTGAAATAATACAAACTAGCAGGCTCGAATTTATAATTACCGTACGGCAGTTCGCTTTGATTAATGCAGTTTAGTCGCTTAATATGTTTGGTTCGGCAGCATGGAGATGGATAAGGAAAAGACTGATTTCTTTTAAGAAATTGCAGATTTTTTTAATAAAGGTTGTAGGGTCAATTAAACAATTCCAATAAAGGATTTAAAAAGTAGAACATTCCGCTTTCAGTTCACAGGTTACTCTTGCCTGCTCTAATTAATAGAATAGATATCTTTTTAAACAGGTTCATTTACATTGTGTCTCTTTGTACCACCCACTGATGTGTACATTGTGGCATTCTTGCGGTGGAGGCAAGGTTATCCAAGCCTCTGTAGCAACTGCTGGAGTGCCAGAAAGGACATTTAAAACCCAACTCCAGGGATTAGAAATAATAAACCCTTATGCCACGTACACACGCTCGGAATTTCCGACAACAAATCTTCGATGGGAGCTTTTGGTCGGAAATTCCGACCGTGTGTAGGCCCCATCGGACATTTGCTATCAGAATTTCCGACAGCAAAGATTTGAGAGCTGGTTCTTAAATATTTTCTGACAACAAAATCCGTTCTTGTAAATTCCGATCGTGTGTGGACAATTCCGAAGCACTAAATTCCACGCATGCTCTGAATCAAGTACGAGACGGAGGCGTTCTGTCTGGTAAAACTAGCGTTCGTAATAGAGATAGCAAATTTGTCACGCTGTAACGGACTGAAAAGCATGAGGCTGAAAAGCGCAATCGTCTCTCACCAAATTTCTACTAACACGACTGGTATTGAACTTCCCTTTTCTAGTGGCGTTGTACGTCACCGCGTTCTTTAACATTCGGAATTTCCGACAACATTTGTGTGACCGTGTGTATGCAAGACATGTTTGAGCCAACATCCGTCGGAAATGTATCCACGATTTTGTTGTCGGAATGTCCGATCATCTGTACGCGGCATTACAGTATTTGAACAAATCTGTCTGCTGGCCGTTTTGGTTTGATCGCTGTACACACAATCAAACCAAAATCCCCGCCAGCAGACATCGTGCTGACGTGGTGGTGACGTTGACGCCGCCACGTCACCGCACCAGGAAGTAAATTACTTCTGCACATGCGTCGAATCCATTCAACGCATGTGCGAGAAGATATGTCTGCTGGTTAGCATACTAACCAGCAGACATGTCGGGCGGACGGATTCCCAGCCGACAGATTTTAAAGCATGCTATTAAATCTGTGGGCTGGCCAAATCCGTCTGCTCGCCCGTACACATGGGACGGTCGGGCAGACCGTTTCCAGCAGATAGATTTGATCGTGTGTATGCGGCCTAAGGGGTACAGAAATCGACAGGATTGCTTACCCTATCCCCTGCTCTGATGCTGGCTTCTTATCCCCAAATTTCTGGTCTGTGGGTGGTCTCTTATCACGTACAATGCAGGGCGAATAAAAAGCGTTTAAAGATTTTTAAATGATGGGCAGTGCTGGGGGCAGAATTTTTATTGATGGCATAAAAAATCTGCAAAATAAATCTTTATCTGCTATTAATTTTGAACGTTTGCGGGGCGTGTTTAGTCAATTGAAGGGTGGCGTTTTCTATTTTATATAAAGATTTTTTTAGTAGTTTTGTATGGCCATTGATAAAAATTCTGCCCTCAGCTCTGCCCATCATGTAAATATCCGCCCTCTCCTACATGAATGTGTCTCGGCAACGCAAGACAACAGCTGATGTAAACGCAGTTCCGGCCGGGCATTTTTCGATAGGGGGCATTTCTTGATAGGACACCGGCATCCCCTAGACATCACAAGCATTTGAAGTGCTACTAAACCCAGGACCCTGCATTCACTATATCTCGTCTTCCACAGTACACAGTACATGGAAATGCAATTATTTTAGTAAATATAAACTGCTAAATACCTTTTCTCATCAGCTGTATACACCAGTTGTGTGACTTCTATCAGTGCCTTGTTATTAAGCTTGTAGGAGGAGTTTTCATACTGCACTTGCTGCCCTCTCAGGATGCAGGATCCCTGACCCTCTGTCTGGATAGTGCTGATTGGCCCTGTACTGATCACATGCACTCTCCCAAGAAAAAAAAAATTCTCTAGGATACACACCAAACTGGGCATGTGCAGCCTGACTTCAGTAATTCTGTCTTATACGGATATGTTTCAGAAACAATGCAAGAGGGGGCTTATCTGTGCACACAGGATCAAACAGCCTTTTTACACCATGCAGAGGAGTAACCCTTTAGGTTCCACAGTGAGTATAACATGCAAGCTTTACTGCAGACTGATCTTACTGTTGTGGGTTTGGTAATACTTTAACCACCCCCCGACCACCACCGATGCATGGGTAGTTGTTTTCTAATTCCTAGGCTAACTGGGCTTGATATGATTTCTTCTTCTCCATTTTTATACTGATAATTATTATAAATAGTGTAGATCAAATCACATGGTCAACCCCAAAGACCATGCACTATAAGCATACAATTGTGTATCAATGTATATAAAAACATGATTCACAAAAATAAAAAAGTAACAGCATTAAATATACTGAAAAAGTGTAATGAAAAAAAAATATACTGAAAAAGCATATACCTCCAGATGTCTAATTCTATTTAAATTTCTCTTTTGTATGTGTTAGATGGTCAGCCTGGCTTCTACTTTTTTTTAAACTGTGTGTCAGATGTGTGATACTACAAGACACATTTATTATTTATCTATTCAATGTTGATTTTATGCACTTATTTTGTGTTTATTCCTTATTTTTATTATATTTGTGTTCTCTGGCAGTCATTTGTTTGTTTTACGTATACTTTGGGATTGAGCAGCGCAGCACTGATTCTATTTATTACTTTATTTCTTAGTGTGTGAACATTTTAAATGTCAGCAGCCACATTGTCTTTTTACCTTATCCTTTTCACAAATGAAATATAAAAGCGGGGCTAAACAAATCAGAATATGGGTATACCAACCAAAATGCTTAAATATAAAGCAGAAGCAGCCAAACAAATATATATTTAAAGATGAATACATTTAATTTCACATACAATTCCACATCCCACCTATGGTTAAGGCCAAGAGGGATGCGGGTCTGTAATCTGAAAATCCAGTAGACCTCACGCTCGAATAATCTATGGTATCTCTATCCCCACCACGTGTTGCCGGCAAAACTCTCTCAACACCATTAAAGCTGAAAGAACACATATTGCCTTTATGCACATCCCTGAAGTGTTTGGATATGGTGGAGATGTTTTTAGCATTTTCATTTATACTATACAGTAATGTTCTGCTATGCGGGAACGAAATGGACGAATTGTACAACCAACGTACTGCAAACTACATGCAGTGCATTGGATTAAATAAACAGCATGATCTGGGCCACAATTGATGTATTCCTGTATTTTGAACTCTTCCTTAGTGTTGGCAGAAACAAAACTCTTGGGTACAGTATGTATGCAGCAATATCTACAAGGCTTGAGTGCCCATTTATAAGAACCCGGATAGGATAACCAAGTTTTTGTCTTCTTTTTATTATCAATGGACACAGGACTTGGAGGTAAAAGGGACCTAAGTGTAGGTGCGCGACGACCGGAGAAAGAACACCACTGGATAAAACATTATATAAGGTTTTTATCAGAACACACAATATAGAGGATCTGCTTTATGATGTTAGTAATTTGATGATATTCAACAGATGATTGTGTGACATAAATGACCGGATGTTTGGAGCTCTTGTGTCTCAAATTCCTGGGTTTTATGAGTGTCGGATGGTAAATCTGCTTGCTGGATGGACCAACGGGGATAACCTCTAGATTCAAGCCTGTTCCTTATTACTTGACATTCATTGTTAAAAGAAACCTCTGTGGAGCAGTTCCTTCTTGCTCTAGTAACCTCGCCTACTGGGATGGCCTTTATAGTGTGGGCTGGATGACAGGTACTGGCCAGTAAAGTAGTATTAGCCGTGGTGGGTTTACGAAAAGTTTTAGTGGAAACAGTTTGGGCAAAGGGATCACCTTCGAAGGGGACATCCAGGAAATCCACGACCCTGTTGTGACAATTAACAGTAAACTTTAAAGCGGAGGTGCACCCAATTTTTTTACTAATAGTGTAGCTGCTGACTTTTAAAAAATGGACACTTACCTGTCCAGCGTGTGCCCGCGATATCGGCAGCCGAGGCTAAGCAATTGCTCGTCCCTCGGATGCTGCCGCCGCCGCCATCCTCTGTGAGGGAATCATGAAGTGAAATGTTGCGGCTTTACTACTGCCCATGCGAGATTTGCGCGGCGCATCGTAACTGGTCCCCACTCTCTCCTGGGAACTGTGTGTTTCCCAGAAGACAGCGGGGGGGGAGTGGCATGACTCACGCGGTCTATACCCGGAAGTGGGTGCAAATACCTGAAAGGTGCCAAATGTGACACCGGAGGGGGGGAGGGTTCCAAAAAGCAGAAGTTCCATTTTTGGGTGAAACTCCGCTTTCACTTAAGATCATTAGCACTTACGTGGTGCAAAAACTATGCAATATCAAAAGTAGCATTATCCTTAACCCAAATAATAAGTAGGTCATCAGTGAATCTGCCATACCAAAATAAATTGCTATAAAATGGATTAGAAAAAATATAAAATTCCTCCCACCAACCCATATAAATATTTGCCAGGGAAGGAGAATTTAGCACCAATTGATGTCGTCATTATCCTGAGTCAGCTTCTACTTCTGAGACTGATATGTTGGCTTAGTGTTTATTAAAAGTCAGCAGCTACAAAAAGTGTAGCTGCTGACTTTTAATAAACAGACACTTACCTGCTCCACGGTCCAGCGACGCTGCTGCCCGGAGCTCCTCTCCCCTTTCCCCCTCTCTGGCTGGCGCCTCTACTCAGAGTGTGGGCACCTATCTGTGACAGCTTCTGAAGCCCCGTACGAGCAAATAGAGAGCAGGTTCTCTATTTGCTCGACGGCCCGTCGGGATGAATGGCTGGTTGCCTTTCCCGATGGGCGGGTCGCCGATTCTGACGGCCGGCAGAGAACCTCGACGGGCGGAACGATGTGTTCCGCCCGTCGAGGTTCTCTGCCGTGTGTGGGGGGCCTGACAGTTTTATGAGTTGACAGGCGATCTCCTGGGACCTGTCATGTGTCCCTGGAGATCGCCTAAAGGGAGGGGCCGCCTAAAGTGAGAAGAGAATTTGCTGAGGTGGTACCTGGGCAGAAGGAGGGAGTGGGACAGGAAGTCTCACTCCTACCGAAGCCCCCACTCCCCCCCAACAAAAATACATGCCAAATGTGGCATGTAAGGGGGTGAAGAGTGCTTAAAGCGGAAGTTCCACTTTTGGGTGGAACTCCACTTTAAAGTGTTACTAAATCCACAACCGTAAAATCAGTCTGTATAGTCAGTAAAGCATGCTTGTTATACTCACTGTAGTCCTGAAGAAAAAAGTGTGGGAACTCCCACCCAAGATCCACAAAAAAAAAATTATACGCTCATATGCATAATAAATAAACCGCAAGTTCTTACTAAATCCCGCGATAACTCGCGGCAGACCTCCGCAATGTCTCCTGGGAACAATGACAAAAGCTCCCAGGAGACATTGCGGCAATGAAGAAGTGACGGAATACCCGCACACTACCTGATGAATCCATATACAAAAAGTGGCCAGTAAAATAAAGGATTACTAAGGTTCGCCTGCCCCTGACAGTAACTTGAGCTGGGCATCGCCGCTTAGTGAAGGATTGGCTCGGGCGGCTCAGCTGCTCTAGTCCTGCAAAGGGAACGGAGTTCCTGCTGTAAAAAAAGTGCAGGAACTCTGTTCCCACGCGTTCCCGCAGGACTTGAGCCCTGGTAGAACCTAATGGGTTACTCCTCTGCATTGTGTAAAAAGGCTGTTTGATCCTGACTTCTCTGATCCCCCCCTTCTTCCACAGTCCCCAATCTATCTGCTCATAGTACAGAGCCTTGGGGGCACTCTGCACATGCTCAGTTTGGTGTGTATTACTATTGCTGTCCAGACAGAAATTCAGCCTCATAGGACAGTCAGAGGAGAATGAAAACTCCTCCTACAAGCTTTTACCGCTGCTCAGCAAGACACTGATAGAAGTCACAAGACTGGTATATACTGCTGATGAGAAAGAGTATTTGGCAGTTCATATTTACTAAAAAAAAAATAATTGCATTTCTATGTTATATGTACTATCGGAGACCAGATGTAGTGTTTTTTGAAAAATTATGCCGTTGCTGTGCAGGGTGACCTGTCAGGAATGTATTCATTCAGACTAGTAAAGTTACTGAAAATTCTGATTTATAAGTATCTTTATTAGCATGTTGTTATAGTGTCATAATGAACTGCACCCATGCTAGGATCCTGAAGATATTTACCAGCTGCTGTATTTTAACACAAAAAAAGTGTCTTAACTCAATTTATACATATACACAGCGCTGTATGTACATGTATAAATTGAGGTATAGAATGTTAGCTTAGAAAGCCATGTACTTCAGTACAGTGAATCTGTGTGGGTCTTGACTGCAAATGGCTACAGAGATTCTGTATATTGACATGGTCTGAATGAAAAAAGTGCCAGCATATGAGCATAGTACCTTTTGTAATTAACATTTGGGAAGCGCAATACTAAGTGGTAAGCACTTATGCCTGGTAGCACTGGTGTCATCTTTCTGAATCCCAACCACGGCACTACATGTTCTTTGTGTGCCTATGTGGGTTACCTCTGGGTACTCCGGTTTCCTCCCACACTCCAGAGACATGCTGGTAGGCTAATTGGCTCTTGTCTAATTTGGCCCTAGTATGTGTATAGTACTTGTGAATATGAGTTAGGGACCTTAGATTGTAGATTGTATGGTTAAACGGGATGGACTTTTTTCAACCTGACTATCTATTGTAAGCTTCATGAAGACAGGGACTGATGTGAATGTATAATATATATGTAAGACGCTGCATTAATTGATGGCACTATATAAGTACCTGTAATAAATACTGTATTTATTGGCGTATAACACTCACTTTTTTACCCTGAAAATAGAGGGTAAACTGTGCCTGCGTGTTATATGCAGGGGGCTGTTGAACGTTTCTTTCCTGAAACGTCCCTCTTAAAGTGCGTGTTATACGCCTGTGATTGTTATACGCCGATAAATACGGTAAATAAACATTTGGATTGGGACAATTATGAACACTCAATTAAATGCACATTCATAGCTTTTTTTTTTCTTTATGAATAGCAAAAACTTCAGGTGAAACAGGGTGTGTAGTGGCAAAGCATATGTACACAGACAATTTGCATACAGTACTGACACGCATGTAGTTGTTTAGAAAGTAAGATACATTGGGGGTTAGTTACTAAAACCAGAGTGTACCAAATCTGGTGCAACTCTGCATAGAAACCAATCCCTTTCCAGGTTTTATTGTCTGTTGTTTTATTAGGCTACTTTCACACTGATGGAAGAAAATGGTAGGGCAAAAATTGGACAGCCACACTCCAACGAACTCCCAAAGAAGTAGTCTTTATTGAATAACAATCAGCAAAAGTGCATACAGACACAGCCAATAACCGACGCGTTTCACACTATACCTATTAGTGCTTAATCATGGTTAAAATTTTAACCATGATTAAGCACTAATAGGTATAGTGTGAAACGCGTCGGTTATTGTCTGTGGCTGTGTCTGTATGCACTTTTGCTGATTTTTATTCAATAAAGACTACTTCTTTGGGAGTTTGTTGGAGTGCGGCTGTCCAATTTTTGCCCTACCATTTTCTTCCATCATTATATGCATTGCCGGCACCCTGGTGTTCTGAAGATTTTCTCAGTTTAAAAAGTTTGCAGCACCCACCTGGAGCGGTGACACTCTTTCTTTACTTTCACACTGAGGTGCTTTACAGGTGTTTTAGCGCTAAAAAAAAGCGCCTGCAAAGCGTCTATAAAATAGGTCCCCAGCAGTCCAGCCATATACAGCGCAAGAAATTATAAAAAAAATTTTTTTCAAATTATTCTATTCTTTTTTTGTCAAAATGGGAAGGTGGGCCATGCCAATTTGCCAGCATCTCATTGGCAATGGTGTTGGAGATTGCTGGAGTGTTTGTTTCCCCAATCTCAAGCTATAGTCACATTTCTAGAAAAAAGTCACCAATGTAAGGGGAAAATAATTCTAGGAAACCTCAAACTTTTTTTTTTTTTTTTTTATGTGAAAGCCACAGTGCTTAGCCAAGGCTCCTCTGTATATTGTGCTCCCAATTAAAAAATTGAGAATCTTCAAGTTGAAGCACAGTGAATAAATCAAGGCCAGGTTTGCCTGAAGGGAGGGAGCTCGCTCCTCCCTAAAGCGGAGTCCCAGTCCTCCCAACCCTTTGTTTTTGTCGTTTATGTGAAAATAGTGGATTACTAACTAGCTTTCGGAAGCAGGAAGGTTCCATGTCATCTGCAGGCGTCTGAAGCCCTCTTCTGTTCATTTCCAGGGTTCGGTGCAGCTAGCTACCCAGTATGCACCTCCTGATCTCACACCTGCACAGTAATGCCACTGCGCAGAGCTCTCTCTGGAAATAACAAGATTTTGTCCCTAAGTGACTCCAATGAACTCCTGGGATAGATGCCGCCCATATCCCAGGAGTCATTGCGAATGGCCTAGTGACAAAATCGCCTTGGAGCTGGAAGTGCTGCAGAAAATCAAAGGGAATTTACAGTTGTAAGAGCATTCTGGATGGCCATGAGATTGATTACACATGCACAAATTGGGTAGAAACTCCGCTTTAAAAGGCACATGGACATATTGGATGCCCAGCAAGAGCGCAATGGTAGCTGAATGTTTCCAACACTAAATTCAGTGGCAAGCTGTATAGGTATATGCAAATAACCTAAATCTATAACTAGCCTTTGCAGTAAGGTACACATCACAAACAACAACAACAATTCCCAGCACACTAACAAGCTAGGCTGCCAAAAAAAACTAATTAAACCTAATTAAAAATTCAGAGGGTTTAGTTGCACACATTAACAAATATTTTCCAAAGCCGCTTTCCCTCGCCATGGCTTCTCTGTATACTTCTCTCCTAACTCTACAGTGGAGAAAAAAATTTGATCCCCTGCCGATTTTGTGAGTTTGCCCACTTACAAAGAAATTAAGGTTCTATAATTCTTATCATAGGTGTATTTTAAATGATAGAGAATATCAACCAAGAATCCCGAAAAAAAACATGATGCAAATGTTATTAATTGGGTTGCAGTTCAGTGAGTAAAATACGTATTTGATTCCTTACCAACCAATAATAAATCTGGCTCCCACAGACTGGCTACAGTATGTGCTCATGTGGTACACATATTAGTCCCGTCAATTTAAGAAGATGCTCCTAATGACAACTCGTTATGTGTATAAAAGACACCTGTCCACAGAATCTCTTTCTTCCATTCAAACCCACTATCATGGGCAAGACCAAAGAGCTGTCAAAGGATGTCAGGGACAAGATTGTAGACCTCTACAAGACTGAAATGAGCTACAAGACCATCAGCAAGAAGGAAACAACTGATGGAACGATTATTTGTAAATGGAAGAAATACAAAATAACCATCAATCTCCCTCGGTCTGGAGCTCCATGCAAGATTTTACTTTAGGAATAAGGATGATCATGAGAAAAGTGAGGGATCAGCCCAGAACTACATGGGAGGAGCTTGTGACTAATCTCAAGGCAGTTGGGACCACAGTCATCAAACAAAACATTGGTAACACAATATGCAACCATGGATTGAAATCCTGCAGCGCCTGCAATGTCCCCCTTACCAAGAAGGCACATGAACAGGCGCGTCTGATTTAGAGAAGGATTAGGAGAAAGTGCTTTGGTCAGATGAGACCAAAATTGAGCTCTGTGGAATTAACTTGACTCACCATGTTTGGAGGAAGAACAATTATGATTATGACCCTAAGAAAACCATCCCTAAAGTCAAGCACAGAGGTGGAAACATAATGCTTTGGGGCTGTTTCTCTGCTAAAGGTACCTTCCAACTTTGCCGCATTAAGGGGCCAATGGACGGAGCCATGTATTGTAAAATCTTGGACGAGAACCTTTTTCCCTCAGCCAGAACATTGAAGATCATTTATAGGTCTTACAGCTTGACAATGACCCAAAACATATCGCCAAGGTAACAAAGGATTGGCTCAAGATGAAGCACATTAAGGTCATGGAGTCGCCTAGCCAGTTTCCAGACCTTAATCCTATAGAAAATGTATGGAGGGAGTTGAAACTTCGAGCTGCCAAGCGACAGTCAAGAAACCTTAAGGATTTAGAGAAGATCTGTAAAGAAAAGTGGACCAAAATCCCACCTGAGATGTGTGCAAACCTGGTTACCAACTAAAAGAAGTGTTTCTCCACCAAGTACTAAGTCATGTTTTGTTTGGGGATCAAATACTTATTTTACTCACTGAACTGCAACCTTAATTTATAACATTTGTTTTTTCTGGATTTTTGGTTGATATTCTGAATGAATGAATGAAAACTTATATAGCGCGGCACATGCGAACTGAATCGCCTCTGGGCGCTTGTTGTTCCTTTCTCCTTTGATATCAAAAGAGAAAAGTCTTGACCTTTTTCCTAAATGCTAGGTGGTTCTCCTCCAACCGAATGCTGGTTGGTAAAGCGTTCCATAGTCTTGGACCTTGGATCGCGAATCTTCTTTCTCCTTTGGACTTGAAGTTGGCTTTCGGAACCTGGAGCAGGTTCTGATTAGTGGATCGCAAAATGCGATTGGGGTTATGAGCTTTTATTATTTCGCATAAATAAAGGGGGGCATTCCCATGGACACATCTATGCGTAAGACAGAGAGCTTTAAAAGCAATTCTGTCTTTAACTGGCAGCCAATGAAGGGCTCTCAGTGAAGGTGAGATGGATTCCCAGGGTTTTTTCCCAGTCACAAGTCTGGCGGCCGTATTCTGAACGACTTGCAGACGAGCGATTTGGTACTTGGGGAGTCCGAGGTAAAGGGCATTTGCATAATCCAGCCTGGAGTTTACAATTGCTCCCACCACGACCGCTAAATCTTCTTTAGGGATGAACGGAGTGAGTCTGCGTAGTAGGCGCAGCAGATGGTGAGATCCGCTGACTACTGACCCTATTTGTGCGTCCATTGTCATAAAGGAGTCAAAAATGACCCCTAGGCTTTTGACTTTGGCGCTAGGGGTGATGAGTTTGCCCAAAATAGGCGGGGGGGTCCACGCTGTTGAAAGTTGATTCCTGCGCCTGGCGTGAAACAGGAGAAGTTCTGTTTTCGCTCCATTGAGTTTAAGATAACTCTTTGTCATCCAGTCCTCTATCAAAGAAAGGCATGTCTCTAGATTGAGGTGGTGATCCTTTCTGTTGCAGATGCGGAAATACAATTGCGTGTCATCTGCATATGAGTGGTAGAGCAGTTTTTGGCTGCTGATAATCTCAAAAAGAGGACGAAGATATATGTTAAACAGCACTGGTGACAGAGGCGATCCTTGAGGGACTCCACATGTTACTGTGCTTTCTCAGACGTAAAAGGTCCTAACTTCACTGTTTGCGATCGGTTTTCCAGAAAAGAGGAGAACCAAGATAAATCGCCTTCTGCGACTCTGGCTACTTCAGCAAGCCGAGTCAGTAACAGTTTGTGGTCTACAGTGTCGAAAGCTGCACTTAGGTCCAACAGAACTAGAAGACAAGATTCTCCTTCGTCTGCGGCCTTGAGAACATCGTCCCATACTTTCAGCAATGCTGTTTCCGTCCCGTGTCCGGGACGGAAGCCTGATTGCAATGGGTCAAGTAGCTTGTGGGTATCTAGATGCTGTTGCAGCTGTTGTACCACTACTTTCTCCATTATTTTTGAGAGTACATTGAGGCTTGTTATGGGACGGCGGTGGAGTGGGTCCTTGGGGTCCAGGGAGGGTTTCTTCAGGATGGGTTGGATTATACCCTCTTTCAACTGTGAGGGCACTATGCCCTCCACGAAAGACTGGTTGATAAGCTGCGTGATGGGAGGAGCCAGGATGTAGGCGCATTCCTTCAGCAGTTTTGTGGGGATAATGTCATTTGGCGCTGTGCCATTACGCAAAGCGCCAATGACATTCTTAGTGGTCTCAATGGAGATGGGTTCCAGGGTAAACTTACCTGATATAGGAGAATTACTATGGGTGCTGTGTGAGAGGCTGCAGGGGGGGCTGAGGGGGGAATTGTTTTGCTGAATGCTTTCACGGATTGCCTTGATTTTATTAATGAAGTAATCAGATAGTTCATTGCAAAATTCTTGTGTGTCCGAACTAGGGGCTTCAATGCATCCTGGTTTCATGGTCTGGGTGACCATCTTGAAGAGTTTGCGGGGGGCGGTTTAGGGCACCGTTGATAGCCCCAGAAAAATCTTTTTTCTTGGCTTGGAAAATTTCTTTGTGGTATTTTCTTGTTGTCGCCTTGTAGATGGATAGGTTTAGCTCTGAAGAACATCTTTTCCAGGCAGATTCTGCCCTTCTGCGTTCTTGCTTCAGTAACGACAGCTGGTTGTTAAACCAGCTGCGGTTGTTTTTTCGGATGCGGGTTTTACGTTTCGGCGCTACCAAGTCGGCTGACTGTAGCATGGCCGAATTTATGGCATCCAGTGTTTCAACGGCCGTTTGATGCGGCTGAATTGTTTGTGTTTTTTTCCTTAACGTGGTTTTGAAGAGATCCGAATGGAGCTTCTTCAGACATCTAGTCCAATGTGTTGTCACTGGATTTGATGTATTTGTTAAGGGGGGGATATTGGAAATAATGAATTTAATTGCATGGTGATCTGTCCATGGCAATGGTTCATTTTCCAGAATTTTTATTTCCAGATTTTGTCTGAAAATAAGATCGAGTGTGTGACCTGAAGCATGTGTGGGCCCACATACTAGTTGTTGTAGCCCTAATCCTTCCAGATGGTCAATACAGGCGTCGGCAAGAGGGTCTTGTGAGGAGTTGGCCCAGAGGTTTAAGTCCCCGAGCAGCAAAAGTTGTTTGCTGTTGAGGGTATAAGTGGAGATAAACTCCGTCAATGACGGTAGCAGCTGCGATTTTGGGCCAGGTGGTCTGTAGCAGAGTAAGATCCGGACGGTCTCCTGGGAGTTTACTTGCAGTTGCAGAGTAAGGGTTTCCATGAATGGAAGAGGGTTTTGAAGTACTGGTTTAGTGATCGCAAGGTGAGTCTTATGGATCACCGCCAGTCCTCCTCTTTGCCCTATTCTGTTTTCCGTTATAATACGGTAGTTTTCTGGCACCAGTTCTCCTAGAATGGTGTTACAGTCGGCTGTAAGCCAGCTCTCTGTAATAAAGAGGCAATCTAAATCGTATTGTAGGATAAAATCATGGATTTCTAGTCGGTGTTTTACTGCCGATCTTGTGTTGATCAAAGCACATGATATGTGCTTAGGCTGGGGTAAACGTCTGCGATTTTTGATAGTCGATCGTCGATCGCTTCTCAATAGTCGCTCAATTCTTAGGACTTTTTTGGTGCTGGCTGGCAATATTGCGACAAATCGCCTCAGATCCCAAATGGTTTCCGCAGAATATTGCAGATTAGCCATGGTCGCCAAACACCAGGGGGGTGGGGGGTATTCAAGGATTCGTTGAATCCTCTCTCTATCTTGGTCCAGAGGAAGGCAAAAAAAACCCTGGCAGTGCTAGGCCAATCTGCTGCGGTAGGGCAAAAAATTCCTTCCTGACCCCTTGAGAGGCGATCGGACAAACCCTGGATCAAGTACTGATAGTATTGGGAAGGGGGAGAGTGGGGCTGGGTGCAGCAAGATGGCTGCCGATCTTGCAGCAGGATCCAGGATGGGGGCTGTGATCCTAAGTGGATCGGTGCTGCTGGGGAAGACTGGGATAATGGTGGGGAAAGCTGCTGCTTTTCTGGGGTAGGAGGGGGCTTGCTGGGCAGTTTTAGGCTATTTTATGGTGATTGCAGGGGGTGTGGACGGCGCACCGCTAGGCCGCGGGTGAAGCCGCGGCCTTTCCTAGTTCGCGGCTGCCCCAATTGTGGTCAGGCCGGCGCGGTTGTGAAAAAAAACACCCAGAAGCGGCGGAGATTCAGGGGAGAGGTTGTGGAGGGATGCCTTGGGCATTAATGGCGGTGTAAGGGTACAGGAAGGGGGGGAACGGAGCGCAAGGGCCGCAGCCGCGGCTTGTCCTGAAAAGGACGGCCGCCCAATGGTGTTCAAGGGGTGGAAGAAGTGCCCTGTGCCCTGTGTCAGGGGCTTACCTTAAGGCTCCGGTGATTCCTGGAAGGGAGAACCAGGGGATCCAGGGGCGGTGGATCGTGGGTCAGAGCAAGTCTGACAGCAGAGACTGAGGCTGGGGGAGGGAAGCCCTGCCTGTCTGGCTCCAGGAGCCGTACGCCCTTCTGCAAGGAGCGCACGCCGATTACTACTGGAGCTCAGTTCTAGCCCTGGGGAGGAGTCACTCTTTCAGACTCAATCCTGGAGAGCAGGAGAATCTATAAGCATTAAGGCAATTAGAACTCTGTCTCTATGATTCAAAATACACCTATGATAAAAATGATAGACCCTTCCTTTTTTTGAAAGTGGGAAAACGTACACAATCTGCAGGGGATCAAATAATTATTTTTCCCACTGTATCGTTTTAAGAGCTTTCTAGTAGGAAAAAAGCATGCCACGCTCTATAAGGAAAGGTAATTTAAATAACAAATAATGTTTTCTTTAGATTTGAACTCCAGACTTAGCTTTATGCCGCGTACACACAATCACTTTTCGGCATGGGAATAAACTATGTTTTTCAGCATGTAGAAAAAACAAAGTTTTTCCAACTTCATCATTAAAAACGATGTTGCCCACACACCATCGTTTTAAAAAAATGATGAGCAAAGCACGGTGACCTACAACAGGTACGACGGCACTCTAAAGGGGAAGTTCCATTCAAGCTCCCGTCTCATAACTTGCTTCTGGGCATGCGCGGGTTTAAAACGTTGTTTTTAACGTTTTAGCCCCCACACGATCATTTTTTACAACCCAAAAATGAAATTTTTTAAAACGACGTTAAAAAATGCAGCATGCTCAAACTTTTTTTTGTTGTTTTTCAGACGATAAAAAAACGATGTGAAGCCCACACACGATCATTTTAAATTTGGTTTTTAAAAACGTCGTTTTTTTCATGCCGAAAAATGATCGTGTGTACGCGGCATATGTCTTGCATAGTTGTACAGACTCCTTTTCTGAACTGAAAATGCTTACTTTGGTTTCACTGCAAACTGTGAAATATTTCACAGTGTGCATTAGAAGTGGCAGAAAGTCAGATAGAGCCCCCCTCACTTTATGGCTGGGAGATGATGAGCATCATCTAGCCTTTTATTCCCTAGCCTTCACTGCTCCTGGCCCATCTGTTTGATTTCTTGGATTTCAGCTATTTCAACCATGGAAGCTCAGCATCACAGGTGGACATTGCCTAGGGCAGTCTGCCTAGGAATGCCCGCTCTTCCAGAATTCCATCCCCTATCAAGACATTTTGATGTTTGTATAACTCCTTCCAAGACCCAACCCAGTGCTTGCATCAGGCTTGAGAGGTCTTGAGGCAAGATGCTCTGATGTTTTTAGGAAGCTATTTACAGCACTTTGCTGACCTCTCCCACCAACCATCATCTGCCTGCTTTGCATAAAGAAGTGATAACCTCATTGGGTATTGAGATGATTGTAGCATATTAGTGAATGCGACATTTTGCTAAAACTTGAGAATCAGTACTACTGGGACCTTGAAGAAGGGGACATACCCTGAAAGCATGTCCTAAAAAATTGTATGTTAGTGCAATTAATAAAGTATAATAGACAGAAGTCAATTGTTTCTCATTGGGTATAAAATTATGTAATGAATGAGGTGAGGGTGATGGAACAAGGGAATGCAAATTATAAGCAGATTAAACTGCAGCCATAACGTGAAACAAGAGAATACTTTGTTCTGAATCTTAACTGTGGAAAAATGTCACCAGTTTTTTACGCTTTAGCCCTGTTTCACATTGGTGCGATTTGCCATGTCAAATCGGCGTCAATTGCTGGCAATGGCACCGTCCTAATCGGTGCGATATTGCATTTGCCGCACCACACCAATTTCAAGAAGTAGTTTCTGCCAGCATTTTTCTTGATGGTTCTCGCCAAGGAGAACGGTCGTGTGTACGAGGCATTAGTGTGATTTATTTAGGTTTAAATAAAGTTTAGGTTTACGTAAGTAGATATGTTTTTTTTTTTTTTTTTTAAGTGTTGCAGTTTTAAAAGTTGGGTTCTCGTAATACATAGGGTATTATTCATTGTTCAATTATTCAGCTACTGAAAATGTGCTATATAATAACGTTTATTAGCATAAGCTGCTAAAACGTTAATGGAACAATAATCACTTCTTCATTATTAATAACCTAAACTTTTACATTTGACATCATAATTCGAAACATTTTGATCATAAAGTTTACTCCTGTATATTCATCTGTTGTTTTCCGAACTCTATCTTCGTGAACGCTGTCCATTCATCGGGGTCACTAACAATATCTATTTTTCCATCAACAACTAGTAGTTCTGGCCCTTGCTCCACACCTCCCATAGAAGAACAATCTTGTTAGGCTATTAGGAGGAACGAGTGGGATCGAAGGTATTGAGCGGGGAGAAGGCAGCGGATTTCAGACAACTTAAACACTGATCAGCGCTAAGTGAAAGTCAATATGCACAAGCGGGAAATCAATGCAGGGCAGAGAAAGAGACTGAGGGAGGGTGTGAGAGGGAGAGACTGGAAGTGTGTGTGTGGGAGAGACTAAATGAGATGGAGTGACACTGGGTACAATTGACAGAATACGCTTATACTTAGCAATTATACATATGTGCTGAGAATTTCACAGGAATGTGAAGAACATTTAGAGCTGATGACTGTCATCACAAATTCTAAAATATAGGAAGTGATCAAAGCTTGTCACATGATTTTTTTTTGTGTAGGTTAAAGAGATATGTAACAATTAGTAGACATCGACATTGATCAGGTTGATGGCAGGACTGCACTTAAAATGATCTTGGCATTAATCAGCTAGCCCCCTCTCACCTAAAGAGCATAGGAAGTCAAGGATTATAATCACAAAATAGAACACTATTGGTAGGTTTCAGCCATACATCAGTTAAAAACACAAACAAGGATAGAGTGATGTAACGCAGGTTTTGACAAATTTGCTTGGAATCTAGGAGCCAGCTAAAAAAGTTGGGAGCCAAAAAACGCACCCTGTCCCATCAAGCTTGCACGCAGAAGCGAACGCATACGTGAGTAGCGCCCGCATATGTAAACGGTATTCAAACCACACATGTGAGGTATCGCCGCGATTGGTAGAGCGAGAGCAATAATTCTAGCTTTAGACCTCCTCTGTAACTCAAAACATGCAACCTGTAGAATTTTTTAAACGTTGTCTATGGAGATTTTAATAGGGTAAAAGTTTCTCGCCATTCCACAAGCGGACGCAATTTGGAAGCGTGACATGTTGGGTATCGATTTACTCGGCGTAACATTATCTTTTTTTACAATATAAAAATATGCTAGATGGCGACATCTCAGGCTGTTTCTGGTGAGAATCTGGAAAAGAAGAAAAGAGAATACAGCAGAAAAGGTAGGGATCAAGAGAAGACAATGCAGAGGAGAAGAAAAATGAATGGGGGGTGCTAGAGAGAAAAGAAAGGGGGAGGGCTAGCTGGGCAAACAGCATGACAGCTAATCGAGGCATTTGTAGCTCCAGTATATAGAGGCCTCACAGTACGTTCAAGACAACGAAACGAGTAAGCCAACTAAGTTTCCAAAACAGAGCCCTAGCTTGTAAGGGTCTCTCACCCCGTGTCCATGATCAGACGTCGATAGGAATGTGTCGTTTGAAAGTATGCCCAGATGGTCGTAAACTTTGAGACCCCATACCAGGGGTGCCCAACGTTTTGAAGAGCGAGGGCCACTGAAGCGACTTGGTATCCGGTCGCAGGCCAAAACTAGTGGGTGGATGATAGGTCTGTACCCACGCTGCATATGCTGAACGGATACAGACACAGCCCACGCTACTCTATGGGCCCTCCAATTCAATCCACCCAGACAGAAGGGGACGGATCCCCTTCTGTTTTTTTTGTGGATCTGATTGGGTCCTAAGGCTTCTTTCACACTGATGCACCACATGCACCTGTGGCTTTCCTGCAGGTTAGCTACACTTTGCCATAGACTTCTATTATATCCTGCCGGTGTGGTGCAATTTCTGAAAGCTCACCAAACCCACAGGTAATAACAGAAGTCTATGGCTAACTGCACTGATTTCAGTAATAAACGTACCTTTTTTTTTTGTATAATCTTTATTTGTGGACGGCATAGCAATACATCACAACTCATGTTGTCAGAAGCGTCTTACATCAAATAATAAGCCATCCGTTTTTGTTTTATCAACATAACATAGAAGGAAGTACAAAATAGACTTTGAAAAAGAGGGAGCACATAAACACATTGGGACCCAGTACTCATGGTAGTATCACAGGGGGTCTAAGGGCCAGGTAGCGGGCTGAAAATGGCGATCACCCCACCATACAAAGTACATAAATTGAGGTTTAAAATACAGGGGCGACACACCTCCAACATCTTATCGGGTAATAAAAGGGATTTTTCGGTACTCGAAGGAGGGGTAAGGGGCCCGAAGGCCAGCCCGGCCAGTCCAACAGACAACAAGTGAAACCATAAATGTTGTGCGAGGTAAAAGGGTAAGCCGGTTAAGTGCGCATGAGGGAAGGGGGGCCACCATGGACCTCCATCTTACCTTCCCCCATGCATAAACTTACCTTTTAATAACAATCTTCCATTCAGTTTTCCCCCAGCTGTTGCTCTCCCAGGCAGAGTGAATTTGGTATAGATTGTGACAGGAGCCGGGGCTATACAGGAAACATCTGCTTATGTGGCTCTGCTCTGCAGCTGCTTGCTTTCTCTACCGCTGGCTTCATTCACAACACTGATGCTAGTGGTTCAGCAACCTGCGATCTGGGCTTGCCAAACCACCATCCCAGTGCAGGAGGTCGTGGGCCACATCAGAGGGCTCCGCGGGTCGCACGTGGCCCCTGGGCCACTGGTTGGGTACCCCTGCCCTATACTGTGCAATAAAAAAAAAAACAATTCCTCCATTTCAGCTATGCAGGCGACACTAAAGAACCATTCTATAATATAAAGGGCTACTTTAGAGTGGCGATGCACTGGGACGCACATTCTAGCAGCATTGATCATATACATACCCAGACATCTTCCATACAATCAAATCAGCATAATGGAGAGATGAAGAAGGTATTGAGCTGGAGAAAATTCTACTGGGAGAGTATAAACTTCAATCACTGTTTTATGTACTACATCCCAAAATCATTGTATCGCAGGTCAGGTCCCCCATACATGGAGTAAAGGACCTTCGTCAGTTGGAGATCGCAAGGGAAATTTTGTATCGTAAAGTCAGCATCCTATACCATGGTGTCTGAAGTTAATGACCATTTTTGCTGGATTGCTAAATTAAGAGTACCTTGATAGATTGAAACATTAACATTCCTCCAGTCATCATTCAACAACTTCCAGCTCAAGTCCCTCTGCCATAAGGCGCAGGCCTTCCCGATTTGGCCTTATAAGTATCAAATTGAAATTGGTAGATAGAAGATATAACATGTCTTTGAGGTTGTCCTCTAGAACAAAGAGATTCAAAGGGAGTCATTGAACAGGAAAAAAGGGGCGAGTGGTGGAGGCAGTCAAGAAATGGTGAATGTGGACATAAGTCCAGCAAGAAATTGTGCCCATCGGTTAGGGTGAAACCATGGTATCCATAATTTCCTCATGAGGCCATACCTCGGCTAGAAAAGTTCAGAGGTAGCTCAGGAGGAAAAGCAGGATTTACCTAAACAGAGGTGAGTGAGCTAGGCACAGAGGAAATGGAAGTGACTTTGCAGCAAACCTGAAAGTTCCGAAGGGTAGCCCCTTTTGTTGGATGGGCATGCAACTGATCCAGTAAGCATGGAGAGGCTATCCAGGGCTGAGATCATAGGCTGAAGCCACCAATCAACGACTCGTCATTTGGCAAGCCCAGTAGCATTAACGTACTGTAGGTCTGGAAGGCCAACACCACCTTTTGATTTAGGTAAGGTGAGCCGAGTCCAGAGCGGATTTTCCTTTCCAAGCAAATCGTACAAACATCACCTTGTAGGCTGCAAAAAATGCCCCATTCCGTATGTTTTTTCAATGCGCACAGGGCAGCCTATTCACTTGAATGGGCTGCCCAACACGCCAAATAAACTCCTGCAGTTTTTCAGGCAGTCAGCTTTGTGTGTTTTTAAATCTTTGGTTCCCACAAACCCACTGATCTCACCTACCCAATATTTTTCATTATTTTTCTCTTTTTCACCTTCCTCTGCTTCCTTCTCCATCACATCACCCCCTCCTTAATGTTCACTCTCTCTCCAAGCAGGGGTGAACTTTTAATCTATCACCCTATGTATCCAAAGATGGAAACACACCCATCTTATTGTACTTAGTTGTCTTTGTCATTACTGTGAATTGTTTTTTATTTCCAATGTTGCAACGCTGTCTCTTTAAAGCCCATTAAAGCGAAGGTTAAAAAACAAAAAGCAATAAAACAAAAGATTTTAAGTGTATGTATTAAGACTTTAAACTCACACACAACAAACGTACAATAAATTAGGACACATATATAAACAAACATAACTTTGGAGATTAGGGGCTAAAAAGTTTGCACATCTCTACCCTCTGCTTCCACTAACCCAGCCATAATCTTATCTGTAACCCGCCCCCCAGCTGCCCACCCAACCCCAGCAATTTTGCAACCAATCCAGTCTCTATATCCACAATCAGAGGGACATTATTATGATTACTTTCCATATGCTGGATTACTGATTCTCTATAGTGCATGTTTGTATTTAGGCAGACTTCTTGTTTAGGTCCGACAGGATTGGTAGAATAAAAATTTGAGAGATGAACGGGTAAACAGAATAATGAGACCTGATACTGCTGCTTTATCTTGGCAGAACATCAGCAGTCAGCTGACATAGTTCATTCTTGACTCTTAGAAAATGTTGGCCAGGGTGTGTCTACAGAGGTCTCAGATTGGCCCATAGACATGCTGTCATTTTTCAACCCATCCATAATCAGTCCGATCTGCAAACAATCATCCATGTCTGTGGGCAGATTTAGTCATTAGTGGATTGCTACACAAAGACCAAATCAATATTTTTATTATTACAATTATTATACAGGATTTATATAGGACCAGCAGTTTGTGCAGAGCTTTATAGTCAGAAATTATTGGAGTGCACACATGGCTTCTTGAGTGGATTTTGCAAAGGTCAAATTATATGAGCCTCAATTAACTGCTTGTAATGTTCAACACGATTCAGTCGAAGAAATGTTGATACTTTGCCTTGTACTGCTGATTCCTGGAAAACACCTGGAAGAGTTAAGTGCATTACTGTTACCATACTATAAAACCCAAGATGCTAAATACTAAATATAAAATATAGGGCTGTGCAAATTAACTTTTAATTAATCGATTAATCTTTAATTTTTTTGATCAATCAAAATCTTTTCGATCGATTAAAATTCTTTTGATTCGTACTCACCTCTCCACCGGCTCCTGGGCCTTCAGGGAGTTCCGTCAGAGATCCGGTAATGTCACAGACACCGGCGGGGCTTCCCGTGTCCATCTGAAGGGCTCCTTTGCTGCGCCTTCATATCTGCATGCCGACGGGACCTTACTATCCGCCACACACAAGGGCTGTTACACTTCCCTCTATCACCCTGGGATTCTACAACCATCCACTGGGAGTTGTGATAGTTCCCTTCATGGGACATCTACATGCCGACGGACTGATGTTAACCTCTCCTCATATGGATTCAGCAGTGGCATCGTTGTACACATTTTTATACCAGTATCATACTTAGCTACATGTTTTTATGACTGCTTTTGCTACGTTTGGTATTACTCGCACCATTTTTACAGTTTATGTAGCTACATCGATTTTATCTTCACTGCATTATTTATTTGGTTACCTACTTGAAGACTATAAAAGTTTTAATGCTAATCCCATCATGCGCTGCCTTTGTGTGCATGTCTGCATTTTCCAGTGGTTGGAGCTGCACTGGGAATCAGCCTGCAAGGAGATCAGCTAAAAGTAGTTGGATCTGTATGTGCATTATAATTAATCAAAATTAGTCGATTAATCGATTAAAAAATAAAACAATTAATCAAACACAAAAATTTTGATCAGTAACAACCCTAATAAAATACTATAATTTTTAAGTAATTGTCTTCAACTGGTATAAATAATTAAAAGTGTCTCCCCCTCCAGCACAAGAAGGATCTAGTGTGTGGTATGTCTAGGGCAAAGGGCAACTGTACTGTCGTTCAGACCTTAGGGCTCATTTACAATTGCTTCGACTTCACAAAACATTAAAGCGCCTACTGCTTCAACATGCTTTTTTTATGTGTTTTTGATGCTTCAGTGGTGCTTCCATTATGCTTTTTTGAAGCTTTAATGAAGTTTGGCAGATGCCCTGTGTGTGTTGATATCTCATACCTTCAATTTTTTTCGAAAACAAAGCGAAGATTCTTTGAAGCACCACTAAAGCGGCATAGCGTATCATTTTTGAAGCAAAGCAAACACAACGTGTGAACAGGACTGTAAGCTAACCATTTTATTTAGTGACAGGTACTTTGATTGGGATTCAGAGTGCTTTAAAAAAGCGTGACCAATGCCATGTTTTGAAGCAAGTGTAAACAAGCCCTAATGCGGCTTACACACGATCATTTTTCGGGTTGTAAAAAATGACGTTTTTTTTATGTCATTAAAAACGATCGTGTGTGGGCTTCAGAGCATTTTTCGGGTTCTAAAAAACGGGCAAACATTTTTTTTTTTCGGGTTGTAAAAAATGGTCGTGTGTGGGCTTTAACAATGTGAAAAATCCGCACATGCTCAGAAGCAAGTTATGAGATGTGAGTGCTCGTTCTGGTAAAACTACCGTTCGTAATGGAGTAAGCACATTCATCTTGCTATAACAGACAGAAAATCGCGAATTGTCTTTTACTAACACAAAATCAGCCCAAAGGGTGGCGTCATCCGAATGGAACTTCCCCTTTATAGTGCCGTTGTGGGCATTTGCACATTTTTTTGTGCACTTGTGCGCCCTTTTCTGCTCAAATTATTTTTTTCTGTTTAATAAAATAGTAATAAATATATGAATAAATGAATGTAAACTATATACACAAATAGTTAAAAAAAAAAAACATCTTGAATAAATAAAATAAATTAATAATTTATAATAATAAATAAATAATAATGAACCCCTAGCTTTAAAATATTAAATTATTAATAATAAAATATTATTAATAATAATAATAATAATAATAATATACACCCAAACAAGAAAAATAAATAATTATTTATTTAGCATTAGGGTTAAGGGTTAGGGGCTAATTATTTATTTACTATTACTTAGTATTCATTTATTGAATTTATTAATTATTTAGAATTATTTATTTATTTATAGATATGAAAGAAATAAGCAGCTAAGGAGTGCTGGAGAGGTATTAGGGGGTCGGGCAGAGATCCTTTGCATAGAGACTTTCTTTGCCATGAATGGCAAGATGACAGTTTCTCTTTAAAGAGGAAGTTCAGACATACAGCTAAATACACAGAATTGTGCCTGCTGTTTGTATGCTCAAATTAATTTGTTGGTACAATAACACTATGACACAGAATGCAGGATCCACCTAAACTTCAGCTCCAACATCCTGGTTAAGAGAAAGTTGCAACCTAAACTTTCCCCCAGTGCATTTTTTAATGCTTTGCATTGGTGTGCGTTTTATTTCCACAGCAAAAGCCAAAATACTTTTGGTTTTCCTTACATGTAGTGTGCGGTGCTGAATTTAAATGCAGCCTGTTTTATTTTCACCCAGCACACATCAAGGCAGTATGTTGGTGTGACCCCTGCTATTTATAACAATGAGTTTCAGCATGACATTATGTTGCACTTGCATTGAGCAGTGAAGCCCAAAAGGACATGGTG
Organism: Rana kukunoris; assembly: GCA_029574335.1. Lineage (NCBI taxonomy): Eukaryota > Metazoa > Chordata > Amphibia > Anura > Ranidae > Rana > Rana kukunoris. Next base: position 271,997,181 of record CM056049.1, on the reverse strand, counting down.
TGAATGGGATCCTAGTATAAATACTTACCCTAATACTAAGGCCTCATGTACACTGCTGCTGGTAAACGGGCATTTAGGATAGGGTGACCAGACATCACACTGTCCCCGTAGCCAGTCTGTCCCTGAATTTGTCCCCAGATTGCAGTGGCACGAAGGTACTCTCGCCCCGGGTGCAACATTTGGGGGGCGGAAAATCATTACTGTGCCCCCCCCCCCCCCCAAGTATGCTGTGTTGCCCCCCGCTCAGAAACTCCTGTAGTCCAGCCTGTCCTCCATGATCCCTCTCGTGTGGGCAGCCCGTGTGTGTGTGAGAACAGTAGATCGTACGGCGGCTATTGGAAAAACTCTTGGCAGGGGATACTGAGGCGCGGCTGGGTGTCGGGAACAGTACCTGGTGCTGGGGAGAGCCTTGCTCCGATAGATTTTCATTGAGGCCATGGAGAGGTGAGCAAAATCAACCAATCTACACTGTTCATGTAGGGGGGGGGGGTGTAGTGCAGGAATCAGGTAGGTAAATTTATAAGTGTAGTGATCAGTATAGGAATCAGGTAGATCAGTGTAGGAATCAGGTAGGTTAGGGTAGTGGATTGTGTAGAAATCAGGTAGGTTAGTGTAGTGGTCAATGTAGGAATCAGGTAGGTCAGTGTATGGATAAGGTAGGTCAGTGTAGTGGTCAGGTAGGTCAGTGTAGTGGTCAGTGTAGGAATCAGGTAGGTTAGTGTAGTAGCCAGTGTAGAAATCAGGTAGGTCAGCGTAGTGCTCAGTGTACGAATGAGGTAGGTTAGAGCAGTGGTCAGGTAGGAATCAAGTGGAAGGGACTAAAAGTCTGGTGGGGGGGGGGGGTGCCAGTTTATTACCTTGTCCCGAGCACTGACAACCCACGCTACACCACTGACTGCATATATAAGTTGAGGAAAATATGCGTATAAAATAGTTTACCATTTGCCAATAAAAAAAAAATATGTCCCCAGATTTAATTTAAGAAAATCTGGTCACCTTAGTTTAGGAGCAGTTGGGCATGTTTTTGAGCTGCATCAGAACATGTACACAGGGTTGTTTCAAGTCGTTTCTAGGCAGTTGAGTTTAGAGGCTTTTTCTGGAACCCCAAAACAATGCATTCAGAAGCTGTGTTTAGAGGCATTTGAAGCTCAAAACGCGGTAACTCGCGTTTAGCAGTGTTTCGTTTACAGACGTTTTTCATTTTAACAAAAAAAAACATTTTTTTTTTCAAACGCTTTTAGACACACACGCAGCTAAACGCGGCATGTAAATGCGGCTAAACGGATGTTTTTAGACGCCGATTTCTAGCTGTCAAGTTAATTTGTTCAGGAGCGGTTGAACAATGCCCCGTGTACATGAAGTCTTGCCCTAAACTTTCTGTATTGCGGGGCATGATGTCACTATTTTTTGAAGAGATTCCAGAGAACCAAGAAGTACCCCTTATTTTTTTTTGCAGGAAGACACCCCAGACCCCTGCAGGAGTATATTTTCAGAAGTTTTGACATCCTCATTGTTCCCAGGAAAGACCATGAGGTCATCCTTGCCTAGGCATAGTGGCGGAAGATTGGTAGTTATATACTGGTTATACCAGTTTTGTGTACAAGTCCAATTCTTAGCTCCAAAATATTGCCTATTCTGCCAGTATAATGTACGAATTGTGAGATTTTTTTTTTGTTTTTTTTAGTATAGATATTAATTAATAAGAAAAAAAAGTTTGCTATGTCTGTGCTTGCACTGGTTTTAAGGCAATTGTGTTTCAAGTATGGCGCATGTGGAACACTGTGATATTTGAGGAAACATTGAGGGTAATTTTCTTTGTACTCTGATATGTTGTGATGGTACTACTGTCCACTATGTAAACCATGATTTTGCTGTTGTACCCTCTTGTTAATGAAGATGAAAAGCTTTTGTATCCCTTTTTTTTTCTTGCACAAATGTTAATAAAACTTGAGTATACATTTATATATTAGGGCTGTTACCAATTACAATTTTCATGTTCGATTAATTGATTTTTTTAAGTCGATTAATTGTAACGCACATACATTTTTCGGACCACCACCATATATAGTACCCACTGTAATATCCACAGACATCTCCCCCACTGTAATATGCACAGACATCTCCCCACCTTTCACACGGAGCGGACCGTTTTTCGGTCTGCTCCGTGTGTCCGTCAGCTCAGCGGGGGGTCTCCGCTCAGCTGTCTGCGGACAGGGCGGTCCCCGCACACTGTGCAGGGACCGCCCTGTCTCTCCTCCGCTCTCCCCTTTGGGGAGTCGGATGGAAACGGACCGTCTGTCCGTTTGCATCCGGTCCGTTTGGCCGGACAGAGGAAAACAAGGACATTCTTCCGTCCGAAAAAACGGATGCGGATCTGGCGGACGTTAGCGGATGCATCATCCGCTAACGGATCCGCTCCCATAGGGGTTAATTACAAGTCCGTTAACGGACTTGTAATTAGCGGACCGTTCGTCCGCTAGTGTGAAAGGACCCTAATATTCACAATCACCCCCACTGTAATATCCACAGACATCTCCCCCACTGTATAGGAAGATTAGTGCTTGCTTAGTCTTATCAGAGAAGCCGGCCAAACACGAGCCGTTAAGGCCCGGGTGATGTCGTCAATGCGCCACTCTAGGCTCACCTAGCCCACCGCCAGGTGGACCAAGATGGCAGCCACTCCAGGAGCTAGGCTGAAGCCGCGGCCTTTCCTATGGCCGAGGCAGCAGCGGAGCTCTGCGAATCACGTGGTGTGTCGATCCACATATGGTGACCCATTCGGATCAGGGATCATTTTACGATCCGTTGCACCACTAGTATCGATCAAAAGAATTTTGATTGATCAAAAAAATTAACGATTAATCAAGGAATTAGTCTTTTATTTCCACAGCCCATATATATATATATTATTTTTTTTGCCACCATTTTGTTCTGGGACGCTTTTGATGTTCTTACCTAGCTTTTTGCAGATCTCTTCCACTTTTTGAAATGCATTTTGTACTTCCTCCTGTGTTTGTACAATGACTTCCACTTCACCTACTGCAAAACCAAAGTCAGCCTCATCTAGGTCAACCACAGCCATGGTGCCTGAGCTTTCCTCCAGAGGCAGCTGGAAGCTGCGTCTACGCGTCACGAAACTTGCAAACTCATTCAGGCAAAACGCTTCTATGCTGGGGGGAGTTGGGACACCCAGTACTTCCCTGACTTTGCAAATAATTTTATCTTCTTCAGTCACCTCCAAGTATTGTGTGGAAGCTCCAATTAGTCCTCTAGCTCCTGGCTGTGGTGGGTATTTTAGCTCCCAAGTATCTCCCCTTTTTCGCAGCCAACAGTCGGAAAGTGTAAGCCGCAAATCTGGGCAATCATAGTAAGAGTCTCTAAATGTGATTTCCTTAAGCAGCTCAGCCCCTAGTGCATACAAGCTTTTCTCTACTTCTGGACCTGGGACAAACTTTCTTTCCACTTCAATAGACCCAGATAGATGTGACGAAGGTGCCATTTCTAGGGAAGAAAGAAGAAAGTACGATGTTCAGCAAGATGAAATGATGCACAAGTGATTTGTGAAAGAGCCAGAACTGTGTGTACAAGCAAAGAAGGAACATATGATTATAAGGTCTGTACAGAAGCAAGCTGGTATGTGCCAATTTCTCAATCAAAACTTTGACATATTTTTCATAAGCATAAAAGCAAAAATGTTTTACAACCAATCATCACAAATTGCCTAATGTAGTCATCCTTGTTTAGACTATAAAAAATATTAAGACAAATATGGTCTTGCATAGTAAAATTGTACTGCATTTCATATTGCCGATATGTACCTGCTGTACCATGTACTTGTATGAAAAAGTATCCAGTTCTTTGTATTGCTTCACTTGTGTGAATTTCCTGGTGTTCCTGCCAATCCCTCTGCTTTTCATAATAAAAACTGACCACACTAGGCATGAGAGCACAGTGTGGTTAGTTTCTAGCTGTGCTGAGAACTCTCTCCTCCATTGATCAGACTTGTCCTGACATGCCCTCCTGCACAGCCATTCACTGGGATGATAAGTGTTCTGCTGTTTCTCCTCCCCCAGCTCTCTAAATCTTCTATGCAGCTGAGAACAGAGCTTATATGATCACTTATTAAAAGAAAGTGTCTATAATGTTTTTTATATGTATACACAAATGTTTTGCCTTTAATTTCTATTTTAAACTGAATGGGTTGTTTTACAGGGGGAGGGTTTACAAATACTTTAAGGCTGAACTCTAGACAGATATAAAAGACACATATTAATCAATAAATACATCATTAAATGTATTATTTAGATGCAAGAGGTGTCTACATTTATCATCATAGTAGCCTTCTACCTTCCCTGTTTAGCAAAACTGAAGCATGAGAGGAAGAAGCAGTACAAGGAGCCAATCAGTTCATGTGCTGACAAGGAGCTTGCCGATTAAAAGGAGGAGCGATATGAAAGAGATGAGCTCATTGCTGTGCTTCTTTTCCTTCCACTGTCCAGTCACAAAACAAGCACAGGTCCAGTATGACCTGGGGTCAGAGGAAGTCAGTTAAATAATACTGCCCGTTAGAATGAGGATATCTAGCAGCAAAAAGACCCCCATTGATGAAGTCAGAAGTGACGAAACACGTTAGGGTGGGGCTACACGGCAGCTAGAGGAGACACCGGGACGGAAACAAGCAGCGCCCGCCGGTAGTGAGATACAGAGATAGCACATTATGTGATTAACATCATAAACACAATTTTTTTTTTAAGAATGTGAGCAGCTCTTTTATCTTTTAAATACATTTTTGGTGGTTTGGTTACTATGCCATTGGGGGGGGGGGGGGTTCTTTTTTCTCCCACATGATACCCGACACACTTTGTTCTGTGGAATGATTACTTGATATCTGCCGCACAGTTGATTGATGCAACTAAAAAGCAGTTCTACCAACCATGAGAATGGGAGACATTTGAAGTCGGTGAGTTTTCATCTGAAAGGGAGAGGGATCGCTGTATGCACGCGAAGAGCCGTTTGGCAGCAGTGGAGATTTATATAAAGGAGCACTACACTGAATTTTTTGGTTAAAGAGCAGTGGCACATGTGTGTATCACAAGAAAACACTGGGTGAGGTTTTTTTTTTTTTATGTGGACTTATTTTGAGAGCATTATAGAAAACAATTATTTGTTTGCATTTTCACAGCGCTATTTAGTACAGTAAAGGAATTCTCTGAAACTAAGGTAAACATTGCAGAAAAAGTGTTTTTTTTTTCTCATTTAATGCGCTAGTCATTTTTATATTGTTATATTTTGGCTGGAGTTCTGCTTTAACCACTTGCCGACCGAGCATAGCCATATGACCGCTACATCGTGGATGGCTTATTCTGGGAGGGTGTACAATGACGTCCTCCTGAATTTTTGCTTCCCGCGCGCACCTGGGAATGTCTGTGACCGTCGCGTCCTCTGAACCCGGTGCTTCAGGGATTGGGGTAAAGGGACAATGACAGCGGCTCTTTACCATGTCATAATTTCTTTATTGGATGGAACGATCACTTGTCAACAAACCATTGCATGTCTGGTACAACTCTCTCCTCTCCTCGCATGCTGTACACACCGATCGGTACAGTGTGTGAGGAGAGGAGGGAGACTGCAGCAGTGCTAAACTGTGCCTCATCTGTTCCTCATTCATGCCCATATGTGCCTCATCCATGCCTCATGTGTGCCTTATTCATGCCCATATGTGCCTCATCCATGCCTCATTTGTGCCTCATTCATGCCCATATGTGCCTCATTCAGACCCATCCATGCCTCATTCATCCTCACCCATGCCTCATCTATGCCCATCCACACCTCATCCATGCCCATCTCTGCCTCAGCCATGCCACATCAGTGCCTCGCCATGCCACATCAGTGCCTCAGCCATGCCACATCAGTGCCCATTTGTGCCACATCAGTGCCTCACAAAAGTATAATAGGTAGTCAGGAAATTCAATTTGTTTTTTTATCTCCCTAGAGCACCTGGCGGGCCCCCTGAATGTGGCCTGTAAAAGTCTTATGCCGCGTACACACGATCGGTTAGTCTGATGGACCGTTTTCATCAGACGAACCGATCGTGTGTGGGCCCCATCAGTTTTTTTCCCATCAGTGAAAAAACTTAGAACTGGTTTTAAAATGATCTGATGGTTAAAAAGATGATAGAAGGAAAAGATGTGGGGAAATCCATTGGTTAAAAATCAATGCATGCTCAGAATCAAGTCGACGCATGCTCGGAAGCATTGAACTTCATTTTTTTCAGCACGTTGTTGTGTTTTCCATCACTGCGTTCTGACATGATCGTTTTTTTAACTGATGGTGTGTAGGCAAGACTGATGAAAGTCAGCTTCATCGGATATCTGATGAAAAAATCCATCAGACCGCTTTCATTGGAAGAACCGATTGTGTGTACAGGGAAATTACATGTGTGGTATCGCCATACTCAGGAGGCATAGCAGAATTTATTGGGGGGGTGTAATTTGTGGTATGTACATGTGTTAGAAATATCTTATAAACAGACAACTAGAGGTGCTCCCTGCATGTTGTGCCTCTGTATATGGCCAAGCTGTGTAAAAATCTTAGGCCTCGTACACACGATCGGACATATCTGATGAAAACGGTCCGCGGACCATTTCCATCGGATATGTCCGATCAGGAGTTTGATCCGATGGCGTGTACACACCATCGGATCAAATTCCCCGCCGCCGGACGGCGCGGTGACGTGGCGGTGACGCGGCGGTGACGTTGACGCCGCCACGTCACCGCCACGTCACCGCACCAGGAAGTTAAACACTTCCGCGCATGCGCCGAATCCATTCGGCGGCGGTGGGGGACGACATGTCTGCTGGTAAGTGTACTAACCAGCAGACATGTCGGGCGGACAGATTCCCACCGGATAGATTTCAAAGCATGCTTTGAAATCTGTCGGGTGGAGAAATCTGTCCGCTAGCCCATACACACGAGCGGAGATGTCTGCTGAAACGGTCCATTGCACCGTTTTCAGCGGACATATCCTCTCGTGTGTACGAGGCCTTACACATATGGTATCACTATACATTAATTGGTAATATGACAATTTTGTGAATAAAATAAAATAATATTCATTTTACAAAGAATTGTGTGAAAAAAAACCTCACAAAGTACTTACGCCGACGTATCTCGAGATGCGTGGCGTAAGTGTAAAAATGCGCCAGCGTATCTATGCGCCGTATCCCCACAACGAGATACGCCTGAAAACTTGATTTTTCCGACCGACGTCATTTTTCTACACCGGCGCATCATGGCCACAAAAATGCGCTAGACACACCATTGATTTGCTATGCAAATATGCAAATCAGGGAGATAGGGCGATCCACAAAAGTACGTTTGTCCGGCGCAGGCTGCGTGCTGTGCGCATCAGCTGTACGTCCGGTCTAAAGTTATCCCTTATAAAAACAGCTTTAACTTTGCACCAGACGTGTGCAGGTCAGCTAAAGCAACACCGTTAGGGACGAGCTGAGCAGCCACACTTGCAGGACAACAATCTGTATGCCAACATGCCAGGGGCATCCATGGTCATAGCTCTCCTACCGGCTTTAGATGCGCGCAGAAGGAGTAGGGCACGGAGGAGGAGGGCACGGGAGAAGGTATACCGCACACGCATAGACATCTTTGGCATGTGTGATTCTGAGGTGTATCGCATCTTCAGATTCACCCCTGCTGTCATCCTGGAATTAACCACAACCCTGAAAGATGACATCACCAGCCCAACACACCGCTCACATGCAGTGCAGCCACTGGTCAAGGTACTGGCAACACTCTATTTCCTTGCCAGTGGCTCTTTTCAAATAACAAATGGAGTTGTGGCTGGGATGGCACAATCCTCCATTAGCAGATGTGTGCACTAGGTTATCCCCGCAATCCTCAGACGCATGGCCAACCAAATCATCAGACCCACCCAGGAGGACCTGCGGGTGAAGGCAATGACAGATTTCTACAGAATTGCCAGATTCCCACGCACCGTGGGGGCCATTGATTGCACACATGTAGCACTACAGCCCCCAAGTGAGACAGAGCACCTATACTGCAATCGGAAGCATTGGCATTCCATCAACGTACAGGTGATAGTCGATGCCCAATGCCTCATATGGCACGTCCGTGCCAAACACCCCGGGTCCAGCCACGACAGCTACATACTGTATACAATCAGAGCCCCATCCCAATGGAATTCGAACAGAACATGTATGGGGTCAGCTGGCTGGTTGGTGAGTGACATGGGTGTCAGGCATGACTGTCCCCCCCCCCCCATGATGCACACATCACGAGGGGCACATGCACAACTAACATCCTCCTTTCTTTTCCCTTCCAGGCGACTCTGCATATGCACTTGGACCCCATCTCATGACTCCTTTTCCGGAACCCCCAAACCCCAGGAGAGGAAAGATACAATGAAGCACACGCACGTACCCGTGCAGTGGTGGAAAGCACCTTTGGCCTCCTGAAGTCCTGTTTCCGATGCCTGGATAAGTCTGGGGGTACCCTGTTGTATTCCCCAAACTTTGTGTGCCAGATCATCGGTGCATGTTGCATGCTGCACAACTTCGCAGTGAGAAGGGGCCTGGAAATTGACCTACGTGATGACCTGACCCCCGAACCAGACAATCCCCCCCTAACCGAGGGTCCCCTGTCTTCTGAGGGAAGAGCAGCCAGGAGACGCTGCGCATTAGGCATCTTTGCACGTTAAATACACACATTAATCATGGCACAATGAGAATGCATGCATGCACACCACTGTGGTCTCTAGCACAGACACATCACATCCTCATCAAATTGGATTAGCACAAGCCCACCATGCAGGACTTGGGAGCAGCAACGCCACGCCAAGGCTCCAATTATGTCACTGTACATTCATACACCATTCACACGGACCTGGGGATCACTTCTCCCTGGTCCTGGGGATCCCTTCTCCACCACAAATGAGGGTGACACCCCTTTTCCGGCAGGAATGTCATCCCCACAATCAAACATCATTCACAAACATAAAACAAATCATAATCACAGTAAAAAGAAAAAAAACACTGAAAACAAAAACAGACAAAAACTTAACGCCGCTGGCGTGACCTATGCCTGGGCCGGCCGCAGGGGAGACTCATGGGGGGGGGGGTTGGGAATCAGGGGAAGGAGGAGCATCCCCTGGTCTCTGCCCACCTGGCGGCCTGCCCTCCCAGGCCACGGCTAAGCGCGTGAGGCCCACATTGAGGGCTACCGTGTTGGCCTGGACAGCCTGGGTCAGGGCACGCACCTCCTGACCCACGCCTGCAGTGGCAGTCTGCAGGTCGTTGAGACATGTTATGAGAGCCAGTGAGTTGCAAGACATGTCCACAACTGACTCCACAACTGACTCCTTGATAGAGGCCAGGCTCTCCTCCATCCGGCCCAAAGTCTGGGTGACCTGACCCAGATGGCGGGTCTGACGGGCCTGGTCCCTCCTTAGATTTACCGTCAGAACCTCTGCCACCCCCTGGTCTTGCGTGTTTCCTTCCTGCCTCCGGATGAGGCTTGTGGCCTGGGAGTAGGGGAGACCCCTGGGGGGAAGCCCTGTTGGGGGAGGAGCTACCCCTGATGGAGGCCTGACTGCTGCCAGCCCTAGGGGGAGACTCCACCAAATGGAGAAGTACCTCATTGGCACTTAGCACCTCCTCCTCCTCAACCTCCTCCCCCTCAGAGGACTCCGGGCTTGCCTGGGGGTCTTCCTCAGGCTCATGTCCGGTGGAGGCGCGGACTGGCCAGATGGCCCAGCACCCTCCTGCCCATCTGTGGATGACACAAACCATTCACAGGTTGGAGGATCCACACACTTGTCACATATTCCCTCCCCCCCACATGCTACACACCAGATAGGGAAAAAAAAAACCTACCTGTCCTCACGGCCTCCTCAATGGAGTCAAAGCCAGGCTGCCTGTGGAAGCACTGGGCCACCGCACACTCCTCAGCAGTCAGCCTAATAGTGCATGGTGGTCCCCCTCCAGTGCCCCTGGCATGAGCCACGATCTTTGCCAGCTTCCCACGGACCACACGCCTGAGATCATTTTTTTTTTTTTGATCCCATTGCGGGTCCGGGTCTCACCACACAACGCATTGACCTTGTCTGTGATGTCCTGCAGTATCTGCCTCCTCCTGGCCGGGCTGGTGGTGGCACTTTCAGGGCCATGCAGGAAACGACCAAATCGGGTAATGGCCCTCACAATGATCTCCTTCTCGCGCAATGAGTAGTTTAACTTCGTCTTCCTCTCAGTCATCTTTCAAAAACACTCTCCAACAACACACCGACACGACACGACACAAACCAACAAACACCCACAGACAACAGAACAAAAGCACCTTGCTTCAGGAAGGGAAACAAATGGATGTACTTTTGCAATGGAAGGGCATATGTCTGGGCCTATTTATGCACTGGGCGTAGCTCACTAAGTACGCCGGGCCTAGTTCCTATCTCACTGATTGCGCCGGGCCGAGTTCTGAGCATGCGCAGAGAGGTGCTGACCATAGTCGGCGTCATGCGCAGTCCGGCCGGCCCTTCATTTGCATGAGGTCACGGCTCATTTCAATGGAACACGCCCACTTCCTTCCTACTTTGAATTACGCTGGAATTTACGTCGCGCCGGAATTTGGACACAAATACTATGAGGATACGGTACTTGCGTCTCTAAATTAAGCCGGCGTAACGTAGAGGAGATGCGCTACGCCAGTCTATATATGCGCCGATGTACGTGGATCTGGCTCCCATGTCTCTCACTAAATACAATAAACTGTTTTCCAAAAAAGGTCATTTGGGGCGCATTTGTACTTTCCTGGCTTGTGAGGCCTGGTTCACAGCTATGCATTTTTCGGTGCGTTTTCAGTTTTTCAGAAACACACTACAGTCCATTTAACGGTTTTCTATGGATGTAGTTCACATCTGTGCATTTTCTGCCTTGGGACAGGGACTTTTTTCTGTTTTTTTAATTCCATAGGACTTCAATGGATCAAAAACGTGTATTGAAAAATGCAAAATGCATCCAGAATATGCAAACTGTAACCTGCATAGCTGTGAACCAGGCCTCCGTGTCTCAAGAAATAAAAACACACAACAAAATCAAACAAATGTATTTTGTGAATATTGTGCATAGTGCAAAATCTCTAGTGTATTATTTGCTACATTAAAAGCAGGAGCAAAACATAGACGATAGTCACGCATGGGGTAAGAGAGTTGTAAAGGCAAAAGTTTTTTTTATCTTAATATGCATTGAGATAAAAAACCTTGTGTGTAGCAGGCCCCCCAGCACCCCCTAACACTTATGCCCTGTACACACGATCGGTTCGTCTGATGAAAACAGACCGATGGACCGTTTTCATCGGACGAACCGATCGTGTGTGGGCCCCATCAGTTTTTTTTCCCATCAGTGAAAAAAAATAGAACCTGTTTTAAAATTTTCGTATGGTTAAAAAAACGATCGTCTGTGGGGAAATCCAGCTGTCAAAAATCCATGCATGCTCAGAATCAAGTCGACGCATGCTCGGAAGCATTGAACTTCATTTTTTTCTGCACAACGTTGTGTTTTTACGTCACCGCGTTGGACACGATCGGATTTTTAACCGATGTTACATTATCTTTCACAATATAAAAAAAGGGGCCAACTTTACTGTCTTATTTTTTAATTCAAAAAAGTGAATTCTTTCCAAAAAAAGTGTGCTTGTAAGACCGCTGCGCAAATACAGTGTGACAAAAGGTATTGAAACGACTGCTATTTTATTCTCTAGGGTGTTAGAAAAAAATATATCTAATGTTTGGGGGTTCTAAGTAATTTTCTAGCAAAAATATATTTTTTTTAACTTGTAAACACTGAATCTCAGAAAGAAGCTCGATCATTAAGTAGTGGATGTGGATGAATTATTTTTGGAGAATAAGGATACTGTTTAGTGTCACTTTAAGGCTGGACTCACACCTAGGCAGTTTTAGTGCTTTTTGCATTTCGCAGATTTGCACTACAGATGGTGTTCCATAGAAAACCATGTTAAATGGACTGTAGTGCAAATCTGCAAAATGCAAAAAGCACTAAAAATGCATAGGTGTGAATCCAGCCTAAAGCCTCATACACACACTCGGATTTTCCGACGGGAATTGTTTGATGGCAGGCTGTTGCATGCTCCATCGGACAATTGTTGTCAGATTTTCCGATCGTGTATACAGAAGTCCATCGGACAAAACTCCAGTTCCAAAAGTACAAACACGCATGCTCAGAAGCAATGCTAAGCATAACACAACTTTAGCCGAAGTTGCCCAAAGGGTGGCGCTAAAGAGCTGAAAAACCACATAGTTTTGTGTTTGTTGAAATTGTGTGCCGTTTGTATGCAAGACAAAATCCTGGCCACTGCCCTTCGGACAAAAGTCCTACACTTTGTCTGCGGAAAAGCTGGTTGTGTGTACCAGGCTTAAGGCCAGCAAAAGACTGCCAGGGGGCTTATCAAAAAAAAAAAGATTTTCCTATCCACAGATGCGCAAGGTGGATAGAGAAATCTTCACTGCTGTTATTGTATTCTGACAGCAGGACTCTGTAATCCAATTCAACAGAAGTCGATCATTGGAACGACCATAGCTGGATTGAAATTAGGCTGGTCCCTGCTGAACCTGACACATTTTTTTCCCATCTATGTGCAGCTTAGGTCTACTATTTATCAAGAACAATACCTTAAGGAGTATTCTGGGTAGTTAAGCCCCCTTTATAAGAGCTGGGTTCACATTTATGCAGGTTGCGGTTGATGCGTTTTCCTGCGCATTTTTCAACGCGCATTCTTATGCATTTTGATTTTTTTGGGGGGGATAATAGGAAAGTATGACAGTTAGTGCGACTTTGTTTTGCGACTTTACACTTTCTGGCACTCAAGTAGCAGCAAAGACTCATCAAAGTAGGATTTAGGGTTACATTTAAGGGTTGGGGTTGAGGGCTAGGGTTAAATGTTAGGGTTAGTGTTAAGGGCTAGATTTAAATGTTAGGGTTGTATTAAGGGCTAGGTTTAAGGGCCAGTTCACACTATAGAAACGCAGCCCTGGTGCATTCCAGATGGTTTTCTGCATGCATGTTTTAGATGCGTTCCAGTGCGTTTTTGATGCAGTCCTGTGTTCCAGTGCAGGAAAAATGCAGCATGTTCTACTTTTTTCTCTGGAACTGGAACTGCAAGCATTGGTGTGAACTATGCCATTGGAAACCATATAACCTACTTTCCATGCGTTTTTGATGCAGAAAAAAAACACACTGGACTGCCTGTGGTGTAAATGTTAGGGTTAGCGTTAAGGGCTAGGGTTGAATGTTCTCACCAAAACAACCGCTAACCCTAAGAGCTGGTTCTCACTGGGGCAGCACGACTTGCCGAGCAACTTGGCAAGGCGATCTGCCCACGACTTCAGAGGCGACTTGGAAAATGACTTCTGTATTGAAGTCAATGCAAGTTGCCATGAAGTCGTCCCAAAGTAGTACAGGAACCTTTTTCTAAGTCGGAGTGACTTGAGTCGCTCCTAGTCGAATGGTTACATTGTACAGAATGGCGCGCGACTTGTCAGGCGGCTAAGTGATTCGGCTCTAACAGTTGCATCTAACCCTAGCCCTTAAACCTAACACTAATATTTAAACCTAACCCTAGCCCTTAACCTACCATGTGACTTTGGACACATAATGGTTCCTGCAGTACTTTGATGCGACTTTGCTGCTGCTCGAGTGCCATAGAGTGTAAAGTCGTATCAAAGTCACATCAAAGCAGCACTGCATGAACAGAACTGTTATACTTTCCTATTAGCCCCAGAAAATTTAATAAAAGCAAAAGGCATCAAAAATGCAACACTTGCGTTTTTGGTGCAGGTCCGTTGAAGCAAAATGCAAAAGTACAAGCAAAATGCAAAGACCATGACCCTTTCCAAAAAACGCAAGGACTCAAAATGAATAGATGTGAACTAGATCAATAGGAAACCATGGTTAATGGACTGTAGTGCGTTTCTGCAAAACGCACTAAAAAAAATAAAAAAAAATAGAAAAAAGTGAGAAATGTAATCAGTAGCGGCAGATCCCTTAGATTTATGCCAACAGATTTTTATATAAAGTGAGCAGGATAGAGGTGTGCTCTGCCTGACAGCTCAGGAAAGCCAACCATTGGCCGCATCAAGTGCTGGGTGACTGTCTCAGCTGTGCCCGGCAGATATTGGTTTTAAAGCAAATGGCAATAATTCTATATATAAGAACCAGATGTCGGCAGAACATGATTTTTGATTGGTTGCTGTGGGCTATTTTGCATTATAATGAAATCTATAGTGTAAATAGATTTAATATTTTGAATAAAATATAATTTTTGTTGCAATATAATTCATTTTATTCTTAATCAACCCACTGCTTACATTTCAATTACACTGTTCCTTTAAAAATCCCATCTGCCATCTGCAAATAGAGGATAAGAAAAACAAGTATGTAGCCTCCGCAATACACAGCTATCCCTCATCTATGTAATACATCCCTGTTTATTTATAATTCAAACCTGAATTCATAATGCAGGAAAGCTGCAGTCAGAGCACGTTGCCCCCGGATAAAGCAGTGTGTTCATTTGTTGGGGGAGGGAAATGCTTCAGCAATGCTCCACTTGGCTGAGTCAGCCAGAGACTTCCCCGTAGTGCAGTGTATGATGGGATATGTAGTTTCCAACAGCAAACATACACATAGGCTTTGGCAGAGGTTAAAACTGCGATTACCAGGCTCCTGTGCAAAGAACAATGAAACGTGCAGGGGAATTGCCATTTAAAGAAAAAAGCCTTTTGCCCGAGACAGTGTAATTAGATTCTACAAATGAAAACACTTTTAAGAAAACATGGCTGTAGTTTATCACATTTAAAAATCATTGTTTTACCATAACTCAGTTTTTTTATTCATTCATTTATTCTTAAGAAATAACAGTATGCTCCATCAAGAGGAACAATGTACACCAGTGGTGCAGGTCCATTGAAGTCTAGTACAAGCAAAATGCAAAGACCATGACCCTTTCCAAAAAACGCAAGGACTCAAAATGCATAGATGTGAACTAGATCAATAGGAAACCATGGTTAATGGACTGTAGTGCGTTTCTGCAAAACGCACTAAAAAAAATAAAAATGGATGGGTGTGAATCAAGGGTCAGTGAGAAATGTATTCAGTAGCGGCAGATCCCTTAGATTTATCCAAACAGATTTCATATAAAGTGAGCAGCTCAGGAAAGCCAACCATTGGCCGCATCAAGTGCTGGGTGACCGTCTCACTATTTCAGACTGCAGGGTTTTACTATTTTCTGGGGCTCAATTAGCAAGGTTTCCTTTTTCCTATTGGCCCGGTGCAATGGTTTCAGCAGACATGATGCAAAATCTGCTGTTCCCACAGCAACCGCACAGAAAAAACACACTGGATGCATGCGATCAGAAAATCTGACAACACACAATTGTTGGCGGAAAAATTGAAACCATGCTATCCAACATTTGTCCGCGGAAAATCCATCAACAATTGTCCGATAGACTATATAAATGGTTGGATTTTCCGACAACAGCCTGTCATCACACAATTCCCGTCGGAAAATCGGATCATGTGTACGAGGCTTAACACAGACAGAAATACAGGCTTTTTACCCTTCCCCTATTTCACTAATAAATACTTTTATTGCTATGTAATCTACTAAGCAGATACAGGTAAGACTTGATACAGGTACATGTAATTGTGAAAGATGGACATCGTTCTCTGTGTGTCACTCTTGGATAGATATTTGCCTGTATATTGGCAACCCCAAACTACAGCACAGGAGGTGAGAATGGTAAGATCTGTTACATAAAGTTACATAGTTACTCTGATTATAAAAAGACACAAGTCCATCCAGTTTACCCAATAGAAGGGAAAAAAATGGTACTATCCTACATACACAATCCTATACCCGCAGTTGGCATAAACCCCAAAAAAAGGATGATTCAATTTGCTCCAGCAGGGGAAAAAATTCCTTCCCTAAAAGGCAATCGGTTGTTCCCTGGATCAATTTTACCTATAAATATTAGTATCCAGTTATATTCTCTGCATCTAGGAAAGAATTCAGGCCTTTATTAACCACTTCCATACTGGGCACTTAAACACCCTCCTGACAAGACCAATTTTCAGCTTTCAGCGCTCTTACACTTTGAATGACAATTACTCAGTCATGCAACACTATACCCAAATGATTTTTTTGTCCTTTTTTTCCCACAAACAGAGCTTTCTTTTGGTGGTATTTGATCACCTCTGCGGTTTTTATTTTTTGCGCTATTAATGAAAAAAGACCAAAAATTTGGGGAAAAAAAAGATTTTTGCTTAGTTTCTGTGATAAAATTTTGCAAACTATTAATTTTTCTTCATAAATTTTGGCCACAATTTATACTGCTACATGTCTTTGATAAAAATAACCCAAAGTTTTTGTAAATTTTTTGGTCTGCGTGAAAGTTTTAGAGTCTACAACTATAGTGCAAATCATAAAAAATGATCACATCTGATCACACCTGATGTACTGAAGGCCTCTCTCATTTCTTGAGACCCTAACAAGCCAGAAAGGTACAAATGCCCACAGATGGCACAGGTGGGCACTGATGAGGTGGCACAGGTGGGCACTGATGAGGTGGCACAGGTGGGCACTGATTGCAGATGTGCACTGAGGTGGCAGGTGGGCATGTGGCACAGGTGGGCATGGTGGCACAGGTGGGCACGGTGGTACTGGTGAGCACGGTGGTACTGGTAGGCACAAGTGGTACTGGTAGGCACAGGTGGGTACGGTGGTACTGGTGGGCACAGTGGTACTGGTGGGCACACGGTGGTACTGGTGGGCACACGGTGGTACTGGTTGGCACACAGTGGTACTGGGGGGCACTGTGGTACTGTGGGGGGCACTGTGGTACTGTGGTGGGCACTGTGGTACTGTGGGGGGCACTGTAGTACTGGGGGGCACTGTGGTACTGTGGTGGGCACTGTGGTGGACACTGTAGTACTGGGGGGCACAGGTTGGTGACATTTTTTTTTTCAGCGCTGGTTTACTCACAGTTCTCTCCCTCCTTACACGCGCTGTCTGTGTGAGGAGGGGAGAGTCGGCAATGAGAGATGATCTCATATGTTTACATATGAGATCATCTCTCATTGGCCGCACAGATCGCGCTGTAAATAGCCGCTGTGATTGGCTATTTACCGCGATCTGTGTTTGGCTGTGTCCGAGGGACACGGCCAGCACAGGAGTTCCCCGCTGCACGCTCGGGAGCGCGCGCGGGGAACGAGGTAAGGGGCGGCCGTAAAAACACGGCCTGTCAGGGATTCAGGACTGCGCTGCGGCCATACAAAGTCGTACGGCCGTCAGCAAGTGGTAAAACAATCTACTGAGCTAGCCAGAACAACCTCTTGAGGGAGTCTATTCCACATTTTCACAGCTCTTACTGTGAGGAGGCCTTCTGTACGTGAAGGTTAAATCTTATTTCCTTCAGATGTTAAGAGTGCCCCCTTGTCTTCTGTGATGACCTTAAAGTGAATAACTCAACACCAAGTTTACTATTTGGACTCCTTATATTTATACAGGTTGATCATATCCCCCCTTAATCTCCTCTTCTCAAGAGACAAAAAATTCAGTTCCTCAAGTCTTTCCTCATAGCTGAGCTCCTCCATGCCTCTTGTCAGTGTGGTTGCCCTTCTCTGCACTTTCTCCAGTTCTCCGATATCCTTTTTATGAACTGGTGCCCAAAACCAAACTGCATATGAGATGAGGTCTTACTAATGATTCGTACAGGGGATAACGATATCTCTCTCGCTCTCTGGAGTCCATACCTCTCTTAATACAAGAAAGGACTTTGCTCGCTTTGGAAGCATCTTTGTGAAAGGAGAGAGAGAAAGAGAGATGCAAACGCTCATAATCGCGGTATGTAAAAGTGGCAAAACTGATGTTTTAACCATCGGTTACTAGCCGTCAGAAGAGGTTTTTAAACGTCCTGTGTACGTGAAGCATATGTTAATAAGTAGAAGTACCAACACTGAACCTTGGTGTACACCACTGATAACCTTGGACCATTCAGAGTATGAATCATTAAACACTACTCTCTGAATTCTGTCTTTTTATTTTCTTTCCTTTTACAAACTGATCTTTCCAAGCCTGGAGAATTTACCATACACATGTTTTGGCAAAATCTAAATACACTACATCCACAGCCACCCCTCTGTCCAAGGTTTTACTTACCTCCTCATAAAAAGAAATCAGATTTGTTTGGCAACTTCTGTATTTCATGAATCCATGCTGTCTGTTATCTAAAAGAGCTCATCTATGTGGCCTTTTATTAAACTCTCCTGTATCTTTCCAACTAAAGAAGTTAAACTAACAGGTCTATAGTTACTTGGTAAAGACTTTGGGCCAGATTCAGAGAGAATTGGATTCTCGTAAGAGTATCAGAAATACACCACGCCGCCGTTTTTTACCTGTCTCTACGTGGAATCCAGGTAGATTTTGTCCAGTAAACGACGGCAGCGTAGTGTATTTTTCCCGTCGCAATCCATCTAGACGAGTAGGGGGCGTGAAGGATTTAAAATAGGCGCGTTCCCGCAGCGATCGAACTGCGCATGCTCCGTTCGCAAATTTCCCGCCGTGCATTGCGCGAAATCACGTCGTTACGTCATTCGTTGTTTGAGTAGCGTCGTTTACGGACATTTCTATTCCCGAACGAGTTACGCAAAAAAAAAAAAATTTAATTCGACGCGGGAACGACGGCCATACTTAACATGGGCTACGCACCGTTAGGCCAGCAAAAAGCTGGTCTAACAGTACGTAAAAAAAAACAGACGTAAGCGATTGCGAAGACCGCTCGTATCTTCGTGGATCGCCGTAAAAACACATTTGCATATCCCGACGCATGAAAACGACGCGAACTCCTCCCAGCGGCCGCAAAAATATCGCAGCGTAGATCCGAAGGCTTACGAAGACGTAAGCCTCTCGGATTGAAGCCGGAAGCCGCCGTATCATGGTTTGAGGATTCAAACTAGTGATACGGCGCGCGAAATTTGAAATTACTCCTGTCTAACACCAGTTAGACAGGCGTAATTGCTTTATGAATCTGGGCTTTTGTTCCCTTTTTAAATATAGGCACCAGATTGGCCTTACACCAATCCAGTGATACTATTTCTGTCAGTAACCACTTACCGACCGCCCCACATACATGTACTGCGGGACAACGGCTCTCCTTCGTAATATCACGTACATGTACATGATTTTGCTCTTCCGTGTATGCTTGTGCACTGCCAAGGACCAGCTCTCTCTGTGATTGGACACAGCGGGAGCCAATCAGCGGCCCCGATGTCTGCCACAACCCGTCAATTGTTCCCAAGAGAGGCGGTCTGCCTATGTAAACAAGGCAGATCGCTGTTCTGTGAGAAGGGAAGATAGAGATCCTCTGTTTCTGCTAAGCAGGAGCACGGATCGCTGTCTTCCCACAGTTAAAGCATCCCCACGCACAGTTAGAAAGCACTCCCTAAGGACACATTTAACCCTTTGATTGCTGCTGATGTTAACCTCTTCCATGCCAGTGTCGATAGTACGCTGCATATTTTGTTAGCACTGATCACTGTATTAGTGTCACTGGTCCCCAAAAAGTGTCAGTTAGGTGTCCAATTTGCCTGCTGAAATATTGCAGTCCTGCTATAAGTCGCTGATCACCGCTATTACTAGTAAAAAAAAAAAAATATATATATATATATATATATATAAACATAAAAATATCCCATAGTTTGTAGACGCTATAACTTTTGCGCAAACCAATTAATATAAGCTTTCTGTGATTTTTTTACCAAAAATATGTAGCAGAATACACAATAGCCTAAATTGATGAAGAAATTTGATTTTTACATTTTTTTTTTCATTGGATATTTTTTATCCATAATATGCGTATGTGAGGTGCATACATTTAAAATACATAAAAGCTAACAATGTTGAGACCACAGGTAATATCTTTAAATGGCTTGGGTACAGACACAATCATGCTCATATACTGCACCTGTAATGCATCCAAATGTCTTTTTGGCATTAATAATTTATAATCCTGTAGTGCTTTTCTCCCTGGGGACTCCATACACTTTATCTGCTGTTGGGACAGATGATGAGGCAGCCACCTTGAGCAAACTCAGTAGAATATCATCACAGAGCCAATTAACCTACCAACATGACTTTGGAGTGTGTTTGAGGAAATCCACACAAGCACAGGGAGAACATGCAGATAGTACCCTGACTGGGACACAAACTAAGCCAGTGCGCTCATTGGTTCAGCTAGTGCCATCTGCTTGTAAATCTATACAGATTGTGTGGTTTCCCTTCAAAGTACTGTAGGGATGTGTTCCCTAACAGCCTTGCTATGTTTAGTGTATTGATTATTTTGAAAGTCCTTATTTAGAATATGGTGCTCAGGGAAGTTCTGTGTAAAGCCTCGTACACACAATCGGATTATCCGACGGGAATTGTGTGATGGCTGTTGTCGGAAATCCAACGGTTTGTATACTCCATCGGACAATTGTTGTCGGATTATCCGTGGACAAATGTGGGATAGCATGCATTAAAATTGTCTTCCAACAAATGTGTGTTGTCGGATTATCCGATCGTATGCACACAAGTCCGTCGGACAAAACTCCAAAGTACAAACACGCATTCTCAGAAGCAATGCTAACCATATAACACAACATTAGCAGAAGTTGCCCAAAGGGTGGCGCTAAAAAGCTGAAAAATTCTTTGACGTTTGTATGCAAGAGAAGTTCACGACCAACGTCCTTCGGACAAAAGTTCTACACTTTGTCTGATAAAAATCCAATCGTGTGTATGAGGCTTTGGACCTCTTTCACACTGGGGCCTCCCGTGCGATAGCGATAAAGCCCCGCTCATTTTAGCAGCGCTTTACCGCTGTTAAAGCAGCACTTTTCGGCCACTAGCGGGGTGCTTTTAACCCCAAAGAAGGGGTTAAAAACACCCGTGTTACCGCACTTCCGAAGCACCTTTCACTGCCCATTCAATAAACAAAAAGACCATTCAGGACTAGTTCACACCTGAATCACACAGGAACGTTGTCTGCATTCCTGTGCAACTTCATTTGAATGGGCTGAAATCACACTGGATCGCACCAAAGTACTCTTCAAAACTTTTTTCAGAACTACTATCCCATGCAATCTGATGCAGGCTAATGCACAACGTTTGTGATCGGCGTTTGGGGTGTCATTAGGAATATATTGACCCCTGTCACAGATCGTACACCCAATGCATGCAGGAAACGTGCACGGAACATGGGTTTCCCGTACTGGGTTCTGGGGAAAAAAACTTTGCACTACACAGTATATTATAAAATGCACTACACTGCCTGTAAAATGCACACCTCAAAACATCTTTAAGCCTCAGGCGGCGTACACACGGCAGGGAATCTCGACGGGCAGAACACATCGTTCCGCCCGCCGAGGTTCCCTGCCGGCCGTCGAAATCGGCGACCCGCCCGTCGGGAATGGCAACCAGCCATTCTTCCGGGCGGGCCGTCGAGGAAATAGAGAGCGTGCTCTCTATTTCGGCTCGACGGGCTTCCCGACGGGAAGCTCGCCGAGACCGTACACACGGCCGAGGTCCTCGCTGGAATGTGCATTCCAGCGAGGTTCTCGCTGGTTTTCAGCGAGAACCTCGGCCGTGTGTACGGCGGCTCATACACACAATCAGATTTTTGGACAGGAAAAGTCTGCACCGCATTGAGGCAGTAATTGCTACAAAAGGGGCCCAAACCAAGTACTGAGTACATATGCATGCTTATACTTTTCAGAGGTCCGATATTGTTCTATGTACAATCCTTGTTTTATTGATTGCATGTAATATTCTAATTTCCTGAGATTGTGGATTTGGGGTTTTCATGAGCTGTAAGCCATAATCATCACAATTATGACAAATCACGGCTTGAACTATCTTGCTTTGCATGTAATGAGTCCATCTCGTATATTAGTTTCACCTTTTAAGTTGCATTAGTGAAATAAATTAACTTTTGCACGATATTCAAATTTTTGGAGTTTCACCTGTACTGTTTAGAAAGTTCAGATTGTGTTAAGACATTTTCTCTTCCTGTTTAACACAGATGCCTCGTATACACCACCGTTTTTCCCGTCAAAAACTGCCATGAGAGCTTTTTTTCAGGGTTCCTCTGATGAAGTCACGAGGCGTGACGTAACGCCGTAGGGAGTCAAGGCCACGTGATACCTGCACAAGCCGGAGGCCAGCAGATAGACGTAAGACGGCGCTACACCTGCCGCATCCTGTCATATTGTTTTTGCACTGCACTTTATTGATTCATGTAAGAGACCAATTTTATTTTATAAAGAACCCCCCGTTTTTCATACATACTTCACCATTGGAAGCATCCATTCTCTCCTCTTTTTCACCACTTGCTCCTATGGCATATTGAGCACTTATTAGGTCCTATACAGATAGTGACAACAGGAACCAGCAGCAATAAGGAAAATCATTGGAAAGGAGTGAGGTCCACATCCTGGATACGCAGACACCCACACTATATGCACATATATAGTACCTTTAAGGTAAGGGCACTGTGAGACCGTTTATGGATGCTATCTACATTTCCAGCTGTCTATGAGCAGATTCCATTTATGTATCACCTCCATCAGAACGCCTAGTTATAGACATTCTGATTCATTGAGTTCATGAACTCTGCACTGGATGCACTTTTGTTTATTGCAGTCACTGGCACTGAGTCTTTCTACTCAGTTGCACGTTATGCTCATCTCCAGATGTCACTTATTGTTATATTTTTTATACATATATATTTCACTTATTTATTATTGTGGTCACCCACTGCATATTGGTATCTGGAGCGCTTATCACTTTTTATCTCACGTGTATGCTCCATCGCAGTTTTCCCAACAGGAAAACTTGGGTTAAAAAAAACTTGTTTTCTTTTTTCCCACCAGGATTTCCAGCGGACTTTTTTTTCCGTTGGGAAAACCAGTCGTGTGTATGCTTGTCCGAGGGGAAAAAAACATGCATGCTCAGAATCAAGTGTGAGACGGGAGCGCTCGTTCTGGTAAAACTAGCATTCAGAATGGAGATAGCACATTTATCGCGCTGTAACGGACTGAAAAACACGAGGCTGAAAAGCGTGAATCGTCTCTCATCAAACTTTTACTAACACGAGGATCAGCAAAAGCAGCCCAAAGGGTGGCGCCGTTTTAATGGAACTACCCCTTTAAAGTCCCGTTGTACGTGGTGTACGTCACTGTGCTTTGGACGGGCGGTATTTGGCCTGAACGTGTGTATGCAAGGCAGGCTTAAGAGGAATCCCGTCGGGAAAAACGTAGGTTTTTTTCCTGCCAAGAAAAATGGTTATGTGTACGAGGCAAGAGTGTGATGTCTGGGCATACAGCCAAGATAGCTAAAATTGCTGATTGGAGGAAAGGCACACACCCCCTCTTCACATGGCAGAGACTCCCAGGCCACATACACACGATCGGTCCAACCCGATGAAAATGGACTGAAGTCCAGTTTCATCGTTCCAAACCGACCGTTTGTACGGTCCATCGGTCTGTCGTCCTTCGGACCAAAGTTTTAAATCTTGCTTTTAAATCGGACTGATGGACGCCTGACCATCAGTCCAAACCGATCGTTAGTACGCAAAAGCATTGGTTCAAAAACCTGTGCCTGCTCAGAATCAAGTCGACGCATGCTTGGAAGCATTGAACTTTGTTTTTTCAGCACGTCGTCGTGTTTTACGTCACCGCATTCTGACACGATCGGTTTTTGAACTGAGGGTGTGTACGCACATCAGACCATCAGACCACTTCAGCAGTGACCCGATGAAAACGGTCCATCAGACCATTCTCATCGGGTTGGACTGATCGTGTGTACGCGGCCTCTGAGTTGTTTTGGAATAGGACCTGCTTCCTGGTAATCTATTTATAGCAACCTCCCCAGACAGAAATTTCAGGCTGCTTTTATCTGATGTGTCCGAGATTTTGTCAGGAGTTATCTGGCTGATAACAGAGGAATACTTCAGGAGAGAGCTATGGGACTTAGCTCTTTAAAAAGAGATAAGAAAACACTACAGATATATGTGCCTAGCTCATATTTCATGAATTGATTTTACATCCACTTTAAGGGCAGATGTTCCTATACTGAAATTACTGTGTTTCAAATACAGGCAGAGGCAGTTATAAAGCACTTGAATGTTTGAATAAAATGATAGCCTCGGTATTATGTGTGGTAGCTGATCAAGAAAAGATAAAACTTTTGCTTAATGTTTGCAGAGAATGAGCAGTGTTCCACTCAGGGCTGGCCCAAGACATTGTGCTGCCTGGGTCCAAGCATGAAATGCATGAAATGCCCATGCAGCAAAGAGATAGCCCCATATATTCAGCAAAGAATCATTTCCATAAATTCAGTAGAGACATTTCCATAAAGCAAAGAGACATGCCCATATAGTAAAGAGACAGCCAAATCCAGCAAAGAGACATGCCCCCTCCAGCAAAGAGACATGCCCAAAACCATCAGCTCACAGGTATTTGAATTGTACAGCACCACGAAAGCTCCCCCTTCTTCTTTACTGCCACCGACCAGCTACACTCTGATCCCAGGTCCATGATGAAACATGCGGCGACAGCAGTGCTGCAGTGGCGGCTAGGATAACCACATTTCCAAACTGCCATGTATTCTGGCAACTGGATGTAGTCTCAGGGTTGACAGGGAACTCGTCAGCGGCTGATTTGTCGGGCAAATGGCTGGTATTAGCACTTAAATCATTCTGACACCATGGTTGATATGGTGTCAGGATGATCAAATCACATTATTTTCATTATTACATTGTAATATATAATGAAATAGTTCAACTCACCATAATGCAGAATCAGTGGGAACCCTGAGCTTGTCACATGCCAACAGATGCAGTGTCCAACCATCGCCTGCCACCAGATGCAGCTTGTTACTTGCCACCGTTGCCTGCCACCAGATGCAGTGTGCCAATTGCCACCCACAGCAATGTCACTTGCCACCTATAGCCTGCCACCAGATGCAGTGTGCCACTTGCCACCCATAGCCTGCCACTAAATGCAGTGGCCCCCTTGCCTCTCATAACCTGACACCAGATGCAGTTTGACATTTGCCACCCATAGCTTGCCACTAGGTGCAGTGTGCCCCTTGCCACCCATAGCCTGCCACAAGATGCAGCGTGTCACTTGCCACCGTTACCTGTCACCAGATGCAGCATGTCACCTGCCACCATTGCCTGTCACAAGATGCAACCTGTCACTTGCCGCCTTTGCCTGTCAAAAGACGCAGCCTGTCACTTGCCACCATTGCCTGTCACCAGATGCAGCCTATCACTTACCACCATTGCCTGTCACCAAATGCAGCCTGTCACTTGCCACCATTGCCTGTCACCAGATGCAGGGTGTTGTTTGCCACCATTGCCTGTCATCAGATGCAGTGTGTCACTTGCCACCATTGCCTGTCATCAAATGCAGCCTGTTACTTGCCACCATTGCCTGTCACCAGATGCAGCCTGCCACTTGGCACCATTGCCTGTCTCTAGATGCAGCGTGTCACTTGTAACCATTGCCTGTCACTTGCTGCAAATTGGCTGTCATCAGATGCAGCCTGTCTCCTGCCACCATTGCCTGTCATAAGGTGCAGCGTGTCACTTGCCACCTTTGCCTGTCACCAGATGCAGCCTTTCACTTGCCACCATTGCCTGTCACCAGATGCAGCCTGTCACTTGTCACCATTGCCTGTCACAAGGTACAGCGTGTCACTTGCCACAATTGCCTGTCATCAGATGCAACATGTCACTTGCCACCATTGCTTGTCACCAGATGCAGCCTGTCACTTGCCACCATTGCCTGTCACCAGATGCAGCACCCTGCATACTGTCACCAGTAGTTAAAAATAATCATTTTTTAAATTCTTAATTTTTCCAAAAATTGTGACCAAAAAAAATCAAAAACCTGCCATGCCTCTTAATAAATACTTTGGATTGTCTACTTTCCAAAAACGGGTCATTTAGGGGTTTTTGTACTCTACCAGCATTTTGGACCTCAAGAAATGAGTATATCAGGACTGGTCGATTTTCAGATATATATACCATAGTGTGTGGCCTCTACAACTTTCCTACAGACTAAATAACATACATTGATTTGGGCTATTTTCACCAAAGAGATGTAGCAGAATGCATTTTGGCCTATATTTAGCAAGAAAGATTTTTTATTTGCAAACTTCTATAACAAAAATGTGGTTTGTTTGTTTTTGTTTTTTCTAAATTTTCAGTAATTTTTTTTGTTATTTTAGCAAAAAAACAGTGGCTTTAGCTATGTGAAAAAAATAATACAAATGTAATTTGGGTACAGTGTTGCATGACTGCGCACTTGTCATTCAAAGTGCGACAGCGTTGAAAGCTGAAAATTGGCAAAATGTGGTCACAAGATCTTTTGTCAAAGCCTTACTTTCAATCCACTTCCCCCTCTTGCTTTTGCTAATAAGTTTAATAAGATAAACCAAATACATTTACTAAGCAGATGCGGAGCTCTCATTTGAGGGCTGTTCTGGTAGAGGCAGTCAGTCAATGCCCTTGTTTAACATAGAACGTGGTCTGAGCCATAGCAGAAAACTGAAAGTATCAGAAAGTACTGGACCAGTTGGAAGGAGACCAACACTGTGGGTGAAAGTTTAAGGTCCAGGCTTTAGCTGTCTTTCGGCTATAGCGCGGACATTAGAGGCCAGATTCACATACACTTAATATTGCGCTGCGTAATCGAAATACTCTACGCTGCCGTATTTTACCAGGCTCTACACCGAATCCTGGTAGATTTTTGCCCGTACGCTACGGCGGCGTAGTCTATTTCTCGCCGCGTAATCGAAATACGCGATTAGGGGGCGTGAAGCATTTAAATTAAGCGCGTCCCCGTGGCGATCGAACTGCGCATGCTCCGTTCAGAAATTTCCCGCCGTGCATTGCGCGAAATCACGTTGTTACGTCATTCGTTGTTTGAGTAGCGTCGTTTACGAACATTCCTATTGCCGGACGACTTACGTAAAAAATAATAAAAGACGTCGGAAAACGTAGAAATTCGACGAGGGAACGACGGCCATACTTAACATGGGCTGTCTAATATTAGAGCAGCAAAAAGCTGGTATAGTTTTACACAGCGAAAAGATGACTAAAGATGCCGTAAGAGATTGCGATTGAAGATCGTAATTTCGGGGATCGTCGGCAAAAGCTCATTTGCATACCCCGACGCGGAAAAAGACGGGAAGTCCACCCAGTGGCCGCAATTTTATTGCAGCGTAAATCCGAAGGCGTACGAACACGTAATCCAGTCGAATTGAAGCCCGCAGCCGTCTATTCATGGTTTGAGGTTTTCGACTAGCTAAAAAACGTGCGTAATTTGAAATTACTCCAGTCTAACACTAGTTAGACAGGCGTAATGGCTCTCTGAATCTGGCCCTAGGTGTTTAATATTTGTTTACTTTTATTTATTTTTTTACTTTAAAGAGGAGTTCCACCCAAAAATGGAACTTCCTCTTAATCCACTCCACACCCCCTTACATGCCACATTTGGCATGTAATTTTTTTTGGGGGGGAGTGGGGGCTTCAGTAGGAGTGGGACTTCCTTTCCCACTTCCTGCTTCCGCCGAGGGGCTGGTAAGGCGATTAGGCGTAATCGCCTTATTTCAACCCCTCCCTGTAGGCGATGGCCTAGGAAACTTACAGATCTTAGGCAATCGCCTGTCCAATCAGCGGCAAGCTGCGCCGCACGCGCATGAGCAGTGCGGCTCGCGCATGCGCAGTGGGTGCCCGGCCGTGAAGCCGAAGGCTGTCACGGCTGGGTGCCCACAGTCGGGATGGAGACGCCGGCTGGGGAGGGGGGGAGAGGAGCGGAGCCCCGGTCAGCGCGTCGCTGGAACGCAGGAGCAGGTAAGTGAGTGTTTATTAAAAGCCAGCAGCTACACTTTTTGTAGCTGCTGACTTTTAATAAACACATTTTTTGGCTGGAACACCCCTTTAAATCCATTTTTAATTTAATTACATTTTTTTTAAAGTTATGAACATAATATATATTCATATACCTATAGGCCTTGTACACACGATGGGATTTATCCGCTGTAAACGGTCCCCGGACCGTTTACAGCGCATATTTACGCCGGGATGTTTTGATCCGATGGCTGTACACACCATCGGATCAAATTCCCCGCCGGCGGACAGCGCAGTGACGCGGCGGTGACGTTGACGCCGCCACGTCACCGCACCAGGAAGTAAACACTTCCGCGCGCATGCGTCGGATCCATTCACAGGATACGACGCATGTGCGGGCAGATATGTCCGCTGGTTTGCCGTACTAACCAGCGGACATATCTGACGGGCAGCTATCCGGCGGAAAAATTTCAAAACATGCTTTGAAATTTTTCCGCCGGAGGAATCCGGCCACAACGGTCCGTTTGCCCCTACACACGAGCGGATTTTTCGGCTGAAATGGTCCGTCGGACCATGTTCAGCGGATTTATTCCCTCGTGTGTACAAGGCCATACACTATACCGGCCTTTCTCAATCTTTTTAACATGAAGGAACCCTTAAAAAACGTTTTGGTCCCAGGGAACCGCGGCTAACAATTACTATAACTAAAGCTATTAATGTGGTGGTCAGTGGGAAGAATGCTCTTTATATTTGTGGTCACTGGGAAGAATCCCCTCTCCACCTCCTTATAGATTGCTAAAAAAGATCACTGCTGCCAATGGTTACTTATCAAGCAGGTTGAAGTTGCTCATTGTTCAAGGAAACGCTAGCAAACTGGAGGACCCCTAGGGTACAACACAACCCTGGCTGAGAAAGGTTGGCCGATACAATTCTTTAACTATCCCCATTGCCAAGGGTTTTATTATATCCATACGCTCATAAGCACAGATTTATTATGTAAGTACTACCATAACTCTTATTTTAGATCTTCTATTGCAATGTTTCTCAACCATTTTCTGTCAAGGCATCCTTTAAAATTATGCAAAATTTCGAGGCATTCCAGTCTAACATGGTAAAAATGTAAATGTCAATTATCAGTGGGAATCCCGGTGCTGGGACAATGCACATAATCATCTTGATGAAATTAACTTCACATCAGAAGCCCCCCATCACACAGTCCCTGTTCATATCAGATGGCTACCTTTTGGCTCTAGCAATTCAACAGAGGGTGGGAGGTAGAGGATGTCTGGAAAAGGTAGACTATCATCTTCTCCTGAAAGCTGGGGATGGCCCTGTATGCCATTGGTCGTGGATCAGGATCATGTGTTGCCATGGTGCTGGTGAGCAACAATTAATGCCATCATGGACCTAAAGCATCATTGGTTGGTATGGAACTGGAAGCCCACACCATAACAAACTTCTGGCGCTAATCCAGGGCAAACTGGGACCTGTACTTGCAGCACCCCTGGAGAAGCCTGAGGGCACCACAGGGTGCATTGGATTCCTGGTTGAGAAACACTGTTCTAATGAAATGAATCAGGATGTGCTCAGTGCATTATAAAGGCAAGTAGGTAAAGGCAGGTGTGTGTGTTCTCTACTTGTACTCCTAGTTCTGTAGCTCAGGGCTGTATTCAGTGCTCAGTGAACTCTGAGAGGTAACGTGGTTCAGTGTTCTTTCAGCATTGTTCCAGAAAATTAAGTGTACGAGCACCAAACTTCAAACCTCTATCTCTTGTCTTAAACTTGAAGTAACGAGATTTTTGTCCAAGGCTTTTATGGCTGGATTCTATGAGTTTGCAGTCTCATCTTCATTTAGTCCCTGAATTTTTCTTTAAGTCAGATTTAATCTTTATGATCTTTATTAGACGTTATTCCTTAAGCTGGACATACACTAGTAAAATTTTATTTTCAGAACATTTGATTTCCTAGTTTTATAAAAATAAAAAATGGAAGCAGAATAATACATTTTTTTTCTTGAACTAACACAGTTCTGGGAATGTGGTTTTTGTTTTGAAACATTTTTTACCTATTGCATCCTGATTCCTGAGCATAAAATTCAAAACATTTTTTTTTTGCATTTTAGTACAAAATTATTAATTAGTATTCTCTGACGTTTTTTTCTTTTTGGAATTTCTGTACGAACGTTCAAATGAAATTCTATTGGTGTGTTGCCAGATTTTTATTGAGCCCCACACCTGCAGCTTGGGCCCTGGCAGTCAAAGATGTGTAAACTCATTTGCTAGTATTCCGGTTAGCAATTATATCAATTTCTTAAATGACATAACTATCGGCCAACGTTTTTCACTTTTGTGCTGATTGTCCGCATATCTCACATTTCTAGCTAGTGCGATGAATACGGTCCATTATTTATAGCTACTAAGTACTAAGTGTATATATATATATATTTTTTTTTTTTGTTCAATATGTCATTGATTACAGCTTAGTGGTGTAGACAGCATTGCTGGTTCAATAACTATTTTCAGCGAGGTAGATTTGGCCATTCAGTAAGGACCGTGCGCTCCTAAGGGTCTAGTTTGAACGCCATACTGTAGGGAGAAATTGCTTTTCTTGATTGGTTGTATCATTATGGAAATATCCCCCTCTCTTCCTGCGTCTGCATCATTCTTCAATGGGTTGCTGCTGGAAGCAGCTCAGCATCCTCTTCATTTTTTTTTTTTTTCATCTTCTTCCCTCTTCAGTCATTCTCCATGACATAGAGTGTAGAAGTGTGTGAGCTTGGTTTGACACCTCTTCCGTCCTTTAAACTGTCCCTCGGCCACCTCCCCCCTTCATGTCCAGAGGTAGGAAGCAGCGTCTCTCACAGACTGCTTCTGTTTGCACCTGCTCAGTCTCCCAGCACTGTGTTGTGTGAGTGTGTGTGTGCGAATGTGTGTGTGTGTCTGTGCGTATTGATTATTCCATTGTGCTGGAGAGAGAGAGAGAGAGAGAGAGAGAGAGAGAGAGAGAGGAGCTGTCTGTGAATGGATCTGGGAGAGAGAGGGGGAGAGGGAGAGGTGTCTCGGAGACTGTAAATCAATAGGAAAAGCCCTGTCCACACAGAGAAAGTACCTCACACCACAAAGACATTGATTTATTTTTTCCTAGTCTTCATCTTCCTTCTGTAAAGGGGGGAGCAAGAAAGCCCGAGAGAGAGAGCGAGAAAGAGAGAGGGAGAGAGAGAGAGGGAGAGACCGCCTCCTCAGCATCCCTCAGACACAGCTTTATCCTCTCGCACCAGCTAAGCTGTAAGTAGCATTGATTTTACAATCTATTCCTGTTTTTTTTTCCTCTCTCTCTTTTTCGTCTCTCTCACTCCCTCTCTCTCTCTCTCTCTCTCCATCTCTCTCCCTCTTTCTCTCATTTTGTGGCTTGTGGGTCAGAAGGCAATTGATTGAGGGGAGTAGATGGATGTATAGAAATTGACATATATATAATTCCACCCTTTTACAGTTACATGGAGCATTGCCGCTATTTCCAATTACAAATATCTCTGTCTGTGTTTCTGTGTATGTGTTCCCGTCTATACAGTATTTCCGGACCTTTATTTAGGTGGACATGCCCATGCATTTCATTTGCGTGCCATAATGTTTTGCATTAATACCAACATTTTTGTTTTTGTTTGCAGATACATATAAACATGTTGATATTTGCATTATATATATTAATGTAAATAGAATACGTACTATCCAATATGGATCTTTTTTACATATACTGCTCACTACATATCTATTATGTTAATGCATCAAATATCCTACAGAAGATGAGGGTCGTATATATATATATATATATATATATATATATATATATACTGTGTGTGTATATATATATATATATATATTTATATATATATATATATATATATATATATATATACACACACACACACACATATATATAGTGTGTTAGTATAGTGTATATATATGTATAACGGTGGGTATTCATTCATTAGTCACACATCTAACATATACATATAAGGTACATGCAGCGAATCACATACGCGCACAGCAAGACAAGCAGCGGCTTCAGGTTCATTTAATATTACAGATTTATGTGGGTAAACCCAGGACAGGGAAGTAAGGGTGGGGGGTGGGGGGGGAGCAGAGTGAGAGACACTCCGATAGGGACCAGTAGCGGCCTGACAGTCCTTCACACCTGTCCTGTAGCGACTGTGACATCACAGCTGTTCTATGTCTGTGATTGACTGATAACCCTCATCATAGGAGGAAGGATAATGAGCACCTTTTTTAATGGCTCCACACAGGCAATGAGGCAGGTGGACTCGGACAGAGAAAGGGTTCCTACAAATGGCAACATATGTAAGGAAATCCAGAGATAAAATGATACAAAGGGGAGAGGAGGAGCTCACGTTTAGGATTAGAATTATGCAATGAAGAGAAAAGGGCTTGATAAAAGAGACTAGTAGATAGAGTGGAAGCACACTGCACAGACAATGCACATGCAGGAGTTCATTTATCTGGCATGTATATGGGGCGAAGGGGGGTAGAACGAATGGAAAAAAAAAAAATGACTATCTCTGTTATGAGGGATAATCACCTATACACAAAGTCAGATAGATAGATGGAGGCGTGAAAACAGAAGAATAGTGGGAAGGTTGAAATATAATTAAGGAATTGAGGGCTGGCTTCCATGTAATCAGATGATAAAGGTGTACATATATGTGAACAGTCAAAGAAGAGCAGGTTCGGATTGTGGATTGTGTTTTTTTTTAAATATTCTAGTAGCCTAGAAAATTGGTTTCTGGGGGATGGGAAACGCACATAAAGGCTATGTATGGTAGGCAGCTAGCTGGGAAGATTCATAGGTGCGCAGAGGCACATCATAATGGTTCATGTATACACAGGGAATACAGCACAAGCTGCAGAGGCCTAGATGTACAAGAGATGCCATGTCAGTTATCAATAGGCACGGGGTATCGTTTAGCTAGGCCCATGCACTACATAGTAGGTAGCACATCTAAAGTTGTCCATGCATGTTGCAATCTGATTGCACGATCTCTGTACCAATTCCTTTGTGTAAGAGCCTACCAATACAATCCATTCAATTGGTACCCAGTCAGAGAGGCCTTTGCAATTATAATCTGTAAAACCAGATTATAATATGTTAGGTTAAGGGTTCATTCATACCAGCCCACATCCCAAAACATTTTTACGCTTGTATGTGTGGAGGTGGCGCAATACCTAACATATTGCAATGTTTCACAAAATGATGCTTCATTCAACTTTATGCACCCTAGTGCATTGTGACATACCATGGGGCAGTTACATGTTGTAAGGTGCATTGAGTAAAAATTCAGGATTTCTCAATTTTTATGCAATGCAACCCACCTTGACGCAATATTGTGATGTGAAAAAGGCACATAGAAAACAATCATTCTCTATGTGCCCTTGAGTTGAGCCTGCGTTGATCTATGCAGATTAACACAGCTCAACGGACATGGTGTGAATAAGCCCTAAAGGAGATTGTAATGAGATTGTCGCACATTGTAACATGAACAATTACACAGGCTAGTTTTTAAGGCTGTACATGTACACATATGCTTCCCCTTAGTTACGCAGGTTTGCTGTACCCTTTTAATTATAAGAAGGTTCAGAAATACAGGCTGTGTTTATTATAGAGGTTTAGATAAATACACCAGTGATTGGGTATGGATCTTCAGATACACACAAAGACACAAGGTTAAAGTGGCTCAGATGGATGTAGGCACTGGTTTAATTAAAGGAGGCTTGTATGTGTTCTAAGGTCAGCATGTATACACCGGGCTAGTTAGGCTGGATTCACACCTATGCATTTTTAGTGCTTTTTGCATTTTGCAGATTTGCACTACAGTCCATTTAATATGGTTTCCTATGAAACATGTTCTGTAGTGCAAATCCGCGAAATGCAAAAAGCACAAAAAAATGCATAGGTGTGAATCCAGCCTCGTAGAGATGACACATGGTCACATGGTTATGTGTAGACATGCTCACAGAGATTTGAGAATTCAGACATAAGGAAAAAAATTTAGTTAGTTAGGCCTGGTTCACAATTATGCATTTTTTAGTGCAGTTTCAGTTTTGCAGAAACATACTACAGTCCATTTAACATGGTTTCCTATGGATGTAATTCACATCTGTGCATTTTATTGAAAGGGCTGGTGGCCCTGCATAGATGTGAACCAGGCCTTATGGGGGATTTAGTAGTATACATGACATAATGGGGTTGATTTACTAAAACTGGAGATTGCAAAATCTGGTGCAGCTCTGCATAGAAACCAAACAACCCCAATTTTGTTTTAACCTCCCTGGCGGTCTTCACGTGTGTGGCACGGGGTGAGATTTTTAAGCTAATATCGGTAACCCCGTGCCACACACGCGCTTACCTCGCTGGATGCAGAAAAAGTTTACTTACCTTTTCTCTGCGATCCAGCGATGAATCCCCGCAGTACTCGGCGGGCGGATGTCCGCCTGATGCTGTGTGTTCCGCCGATTCCCTTCCCTGCGAGCGTCGCGACGTAGGGGGGGGAACGGCGCCAAATTCAAAAATGTAAACAAACACTATACATACAGTACACTGTAATCTTATAGATTACAGTACTGTATGTAAAAAATACACACCCCCCATGTCCCTAGTGGTCTGCCCTGTACACTACATGTCCTTTTATATAATAAAAACTGTTCTTTCTCCCTGCAAACTGTAGATTGCCCATAGCAACCAAAAGTGTCCCTTTATGGCAAAAATTGTTTTAGAGCAGCTAAAAAACAGCGATAATAAATCAGAATCACTTGCAGAATTTAGCGATAGCGATTTATGGGGAAATTCGTCACAAAAAAAAAAAAAAAATGACAGCAAAAATTCTGCAACTGAGCAAATTTCAGTGATTTTGATTTGATTACATTATTGAATAATTTTTACTATAATTATATTATCATTTGTGATCATTTTTTATAATTATTTATTATATTATAATTTTTAATAAAAAAAAAAAAATCATACCCGGGATGCCTATTAGACTCTTGTTTGAATAGATTTAAGTGAGTTATTCCTAAGAATTACAAGCCTACAGTATAAAACGCCAAATTCCCTTGCAAATAATGGTACCGCTTTTAGCACCTAAAATCTTAAAGAATCATACCGCCAGGGAGGTTAAGCTTAATTGAACAAGCTGAAATTAGAATCTGATTGGCTATTATGCACACCTGCACCAGATTTTGTAAATCAAGCCCAATGTGCATCATGGAATTCCATATGTACACAAAGGGTTGGTTTAGGTGTACACAGGGTAGGGGGGTTTGGATGGGAATTATATGTATACAAGAACAAGGTTATGCCGGGTACACACAATCCGAATATCCACCAAAATCAGCCAGTACAGTAGAAACTGGGCGACATTCAGGGGTGCGTGTGTACAGCTCCCTGTCCATCAGAAGCCGACCGACTTCTGTCAAACAGGGAGCTGTACACACATACCGCTGAATGTCGCCCAGTTTCTACCGTACTGGCTGATTTCTGAGAATATTCAGATTGTCGCCCAGAGCTCGCGACTGGCTTCTGATGAACCGGCATGCTGGAAAACCAGCATCCAATCTGCATTCGATTAGCGCTTGCAGCAATCTGTCATTTGCTAAATACCTAAGCTGCACAGATATCAGAAAATACTAGTGATAAAAAAAAATGGTTCAGATCTGTACATTAACATAAGGGTAATCAATCCAATTTTGTTTTTGAGCTGCATAGGTAATTCTTTTTGCCACCTACTGAGAGGCAAATTAAAATGGACCATTCCTCACTTACACATACTGTTTTGGGTATATTAATAGTGACGCTTGCCCAAATGTACACAGATTGGTTGCATTGCACACAAGGAAATCTGCAGAGGTCTAGAGATATACTGAAGCAGGAAATCAGATGGGAGCTTAGGTGTGTACTGGGAAAGATACTGGGGAGAATATACACACATAGATTCCTCTTATTCAGCCTGCATGGATGGAGGGTCTTTCCTGACAGCTATCGTCGTATTAAAACACCTACAAAACCCATGGCTGTCTGACTTTTTGAACAGGGACTCCACCTGATAGGATGCAGTCACTGTTTTGTTGATAATTTTTTAGCAGACTCAGTTTATTTTTAAATCGACTTTTGTTGAGCCAGTGACTCCCATCAGGGCCACCCACAGCTCAGATTTAAGATTATTCAGCCAAAATTTGAGCCATGTGTGGCCACCTTTAGGTTCACAGGCCAAAGAACTGCTAAGAAAATACAAACACCCAGAAACAAAAGGAGTTTAGATTATACACCGAGAAAATGGATACTGGGGGGCATTTAAATATATAGACAGGGAGATATTAAAGGCGGTTGAGGCAGCAGTCATATAGATGGAGGTTCTGATGTTTACAGAAAAGAGGATGCTGTGGTGTTCCATGTGTGCACAAGGGAAATAATGGAGATATGGTAATTACTTCTCACATATAAGGGACATTGACTGACATTCAGATATCTTGTCAAAGAAAAAAAAATCTGTCAGTTATAAGGAGCTATAGGAACAATGAAGACGTTGAGGTTATATAGATGATCTCTGAGGCAAATGAAAAAACATACACAGGAACCCAAACCCTAACCCTGGTGACAATTTTAGCACAAGCTGAAAGGTCATCATGAACTTAAAGCTGATATGTTTAATTGGCATCAGTGTGTAACTCCCCCCCCCCCCCCCCCCAGCAATCTTGTATACCTCTTAAAGACCCAAAGACAAGACACAGCAGTTGTGTGTGCGCACTCTCCCACAAGGCCGTAACGAAGTTGTCATCCTCAATCATTGTTTTGCATCATAGATAATCTACAAGGGGGGCTGCATCAGTTGTTCTTTCCAGTAGACTCTCTGTACAATAATTCAATACGCTGATGCTAATAACAGTTTTTGGTCACAATGGCCTTTAGCAACACTTGGTAGGTACAGATATATATATATATATATATATATATATATATATATTTTTATATTAAATGATTTAAACACTGACCATTACATGTGAAATAAACAGGCTTCATGATATCTATAACAAGGAGTACATTTTTTACACATTCAGAGGAAAATGCTACAGGGTTTTTCTGTTATATACAAGTTCAGGGGAAAAAAATATAATTAGTGACAGAATTTGGGCAGATTGGGTGTTTATTAATCTGTGCGACATGCAAATTCTTATTGTGAAACAGGATATCATAATCGCGTACCATCTTTTTTCTTGACCATGTCTTAAAAGACAGGTCTTGCTTTTTAGCAGCAGTATCATTGTGACACATGGAATAAAGTCAGTCCCTAAGTCCCCTTACTCTTATGATTAATTTCAGAAGGTCAAGCCTGGCAATAAATGCTAATAGGCTAGACTTGAAAGTGACAGTTTTACTGTTTTTTCCATGCACATTTTCAGACTGACCCACAAGAGCTGGCTCAATCCCTTTTAAGCTGCCCGTACAAAAATCTAATAGGTAAAAATAATAGCTGCTTCACATTTTCTTCTATTCGGGGAGCTAGGTTTGTTCATTGAATACCAACGGAGGAAAAATTATACACAGTGACAGTGTACCGGCGGTGGCTAAGCTGGAACAGGGATTTTTACTGTATAGCCACTTGTACACAGGTTTGTATATGTAGTGAAACTAATTAAAACACAATTTTATATCTATATATATATATATATACTGTATTTATTGGCGTATAACACTCACTGTTTTACCCTGAAAATAGAGGGTAAACTGTGCCTGCATGTTATACGCAGGGGGCTGTGGAGCGTTTTTTTCCTGAAACTTTCCTATTAAAGTTAGGGTGCGTGTTATACGCCTGTGCATGTTATGTGCCGATAAATACGGTATATATATAGATATAAAATTGTGTTTTAATTACTTAAAGCATTATACAGTATATGTCACCATGTATATATATTTGTATTCGAATCTGTGTATACGCTGCTGCTATACAGTAAATATCTCAGTTACATACTGTATAAGCCATTTTCAGTTACTTGGGGAGTTTGGGATGTAAACAAACGGTACAAAATGCTGGAGCTGACCTGCCACATCTTTGATCTATGAGGATTACTGATCACTTGTGTTGCAGCTGCAGGTTCGGCTCCCAACTCAGACACCCCTTCGGGATGAGGTTATTTTGAGAGCTTCTTACCAATATAAATGTTTCAGTGTGCCGAAAGAGAGAACCTGTAGATTAGTAAGAGATGAGTAGCAAAAACAATCTGATTTTTTCCGGAGATGTGACTGTGTGCCTCTGACAATAATTGGGTGGGTTATGGGATACAGAGTGGCAAAAGCTTGCATGCCATGCCTGTCTGATATGGGATGAGCAATGCAATTAAAAAAATAATTTTGACAATCCTTAAAGTAGAACTTAACTCTCTCAATCAACATTAACTATTTTTAATCCTAAAGCTACTAGCCTTAATAAACGGATAAAAAATATATTTACTTGTTTTAACCTTTTTTTTCTTTACAATTGCTTCCTGGTTTTTGGCCTAAGTCAAATGATGACTTGCAACCCATGGGCCAGATTCATGAAGAGTTAGGCTGGCGGATCCAGTGATCCGCCAGCCTAACTGTCACTTTAAGCCGGCGTTTCTGTTTTCTATAACCAGAAAACAAGAAACGCCGGGTTGGAGTTCCGATGCGATCGGCGTAATTGAATTTCGCCATCGCATCGTTACTTCAACTTAAAAATGGCGCCGGGGGCGTTCCCGCTGATTAACGCTGAAAAAATATGTTAATCAGCGGGAGTCGGAAATTCACGATCGTTTTCGGGCGCGACGCAGTGACTTTACAACGTTTCCGGAAGCGATACGCGACGTAAAGATAAAGCAGCCCCCTAGTGGAATATCCTATGTTAGGTATAGCCGTCGTCATCGCGTCGGAAAAAAAACAAATCGCGTTGTTTGCGTAAAACATTCATGAATGGGGACGTAACGTCATTGACGTTCACTGACAGAACTTGGAGCATGCGCACTGGGATGCATTGACACTCGACGCATGCGCAGTACGTTCGCCGCGGGATCGCGCATAGTTAGAATACTACACGCCCCGTACCCGCCCAATTTGAATTCCGCTGGCTCATTTGCGATGCGCTGCCGCAACTTTAGGAGCAAGTGCTTCCTGAATAACAGCACTTGCTCCTAAAATTTCGGCAGAGTAACGCAAATGAGAAGCGTTACTCCAGAGCAAAGATGCTCTGATCTACCTGAATCTGGCCCCATGAGTCTTTCTGGGTATTTTTTTTTTCATTTGGAGGAGAGCAGGAGGGGTTTTCCCAACTGAGCACAGCCTCCTGCCTGCATGCTAAGGGCAGATGGATTCCAGAATTTAAATGCTAAATAAATCTTACCCAAGATTACCACGACCAGAAATGCTATGGGAAGTTTTTCAAAGTGATTTCTCAACAAAATGAAGCATGGGTATATAGGTGGATGAGTGGGTTTGTTGTGAATATTACATTGAATTAAAGGAGAAGTTGGGGTTGTTAAAAAATAAAGATACTGCACATACTTGGTCTGATGCTGTACTGTCCCCATCAGCTCTAACCCAAGTACTGCCACTGATCACTCAATTCTTGGTCAGCTCTGAGCAGAGAGCAGCGATTACCAGTCAACGCTCTCCACTTCTCAAACACTCACTGGAATGTCCAGCTGGGGAGGGGACAGAAGTGTCTGGCTCTCAGCTGCATGCTGACAGACTGAGCCAGCTGTCGATCAGGCAATAGGATCGGGATCCTTCCAGAGCCTGGAGCAACTATTAGATAAGCACCTGAACGACCACAACACACATAGGTTGGACTTGATTGACTTGTGTTTTTTTTCAACCTCACCTACTATTTAACTCTGTGATGTAAGCCTGCTGTGGGCCGATTCTGGGTCATAGGATTTTCTACTTTAAATGTATGGGGTATGTTCTAAGAGGCAAGTTGTATTCTTTATTATACAGAGATTTTCCAGCAAGATGGAAAGTTTTGCCAGTTGTTCAGTCACACTTCCGTTTTGTATAATAGTTGAAAGTCATAGAACTTCCACTACACTATTTTAAAGAGGGACCTGACTGTATGAATAGCCATATATGCAATTGCAAGCAAGCTTAGAGACCTAATATATTTAGCCAGCACTTTGAGGAGAATCACATATACCCTTGGATTCAGTAATAATCATTTGTAACCTGTAATAACACCTACCATTCTGTCATTACCCTTCGCCTTACTGCCATATACATTAAGGGACGCATAAAGTATCTGTTGTTGTCAGTTGTAA
Organism: Rana kukunoris; assembly: GCA_029574335.1. Classification (NCBI taxonomy): domain Eukaryota; kingdom Metazoa; phylum Chordata; class Amphibia; order Anura; family Ranidae; genus Rana; species Rana kukunoris. Next base: position 271,956,852 of record CM056049.1, on the reverse strand, counting down.
AATTCCATCTTACCCAGTCACATGATCAAATGCCTAGACATTTGATTATGTCATCTTTGCAGAGGTTTGGAATTCAGAAGAGCTGATCTTCCAGCAGAAATAACAGGACCATTGCTCTTGAAATCCAATATGGGTTCATTTTCCAAGATTGTCAAGTCTTCAAGGATTCTTCCTTTTGAATGTTTGACTTCAGGCAGTAGGGGTGTGTTTTTTTTTACACTTTAGATCTGCTTTAATTTGACAGTACGCAAACACTAGCACTTTGCAAATGGCAGTATGTATCTTTAGCAGTTAGTTTTTTTTTTTGCTAAGAATTGGCAAAATATGTTAAGCCTTTGATGTGACTGTATCTAATAGATATGTCAGCTCACACTTAACATGTTCATTCATTCCTAGGCTGGTCAATGACAGGACAATTTTTGAGAAGACTGACTAACATTCTTTGAATATTCAGCATATATTATTTGTAGAAAGGGAGCAATTGACATTGATGCTTTTTGAGATACTTTTATATAACTCGTACAGTCTTAAAGCGGTTGTAAACCGCAAAAAAATATATATTTTTTTTTAGACCTGCAAGGGAAAAGCCATAATGAGCTAATATGCACCGCATATTAGCTCATTATGAAATACTTACCTCGGAACGAGGTGTAGGGAACTTACCTGGTGCATGCCGAGCGAGATGTCATCTTGACTCGGCGTGTCTTCCGGGTATCGCCGCTCCAGCGCTGTGATTGGCTGGAGCGGCGATGACGTCACTCCCGCGCGTGCGCGCGGGAGATTTAAATCCGGCCAGGACGGCGGTGGCCGGTCCTTTGGCCGTAGATTCCCCCCTGCGCATGCGCCACTGCAATCAGCGGGGGTAATATCTCCTAAACCGTATAGGTTTAGGAGATATTCTTTATACCTACAGGTAAGCCTTATTATAGGCTTACCTGTAGGTAAAAGTCGAAAAAGTGGGTTTACAACCACTTTAAGATAATAAGTCAATCTCTGCAATTGTCTTAGCTTTGATCAGTAGTATATTATAGACTGTTACTGCCCTGTGTGCTAAATTATAATTTGGACTGATCACAGTCTACCCGCCTTCTCAAACAATCATCTGCAAAAGATGACGTTCCACTAAGTTGGAAAACCACATGATATGTGTCTCCAGATTTAGTTATTATCATTGAGCAATTGTGTACCTATGTTGAACTGACTCTTCTTTGAATATTTAAGGAGTATTTATCTAAATTTGGTCAACCTTCCCAAAATCAGCACACCTATGATTAGCCTTGCAGTAAATATTTAGTGATGACTCTATGAACAATTAGAGATTTCTATCTGCAAATTTTCCTAAACTAGCAGATTGGAGGCAACATTCTATTGAATCCCTAGGACAACGTTGATTGAATTGCTGCTACACAGGCACAGATTGATTAGGTGAGAGGGGCAGAGTGATACTGAGAAAGGATAATTATACAGCGGAGTAATTAAATGTTCATATTTAGTCAAAGGCAAGGAAAACTGAGAATGTTTAAAATTCAACTGACCAAACACGGCAGATACAATGGAGCCGTTCAATACTTCAGCATGTGTATTGATAAAATGGCAGTAATGCCAATGATAATATTCTTAAAAATCAATGTTACCATAATCTAGCATGGATTAGGGATCTTGTGCTGACCTCATTATCGAGCCCATGATGGCCAGTTATTCTGAGTGCAGAACAGCTGGATTCCATCCAGTTTGGCCACCCATGTGTGAACAAAGATCCTACCGCTTAGTTGTGTGATGTTACTGGAGCATGAATAGTGACAGCCTAAAATGGAAAACTTATTCAGAATTAGCCAACAAAATATTTACCCTTTGATGTAATCAACGTAATGAGCGTGCTATACGTATCCATTCACATTTTTTAATCTTTTTTTTTAGGGCTAATGGACAAGACATATCCCAATGAAAGTTATCAGTATGTAATTCATGGTTTTAGCCATTCTTTTAAACGTTTAGAGCTGAACTCCAGTGAAACATCTAAACACACTTTTGCAATACACATTTGGGAGCTGTTTTTTTTGTTTTTTTACCAAAGGATATGCATTTCTTCTTCATTAGTCTAGAAATGTATACAGCCTTGTCAGACAGCACAGCAATCCTTAGGCTGGCCATAGATGACTTTTAATGGGCTGATTGAAAAAAAATTGAAAAAAGATTTCTCCATCCACACAATCAAGGTAGATGGAGGAGTCTTCCCGTTGTTCCATTCTATTCTGACTCCTTGGCTATCAGAGTACACTGATCAGTGGCTGCAGCCGCTGATTGATAAAAGTCCCCGCTAAAGCAGGTGAATTTCAATCCATTTATGGGCAGCTATCCCTTTCTCTACTGCAACTAAGCAATACAGCTAGGCCACCTCCCTGTCCTTAGCCTGCCAGTGACAAGACAGTGAAGGGGCAGCAATGTACAGATGAACTCAACCCTCTGTGGTTTTTCCTCTTGTCAGCATATTCTTTGTTAGCACACATGCATACAGAACAACCAATAGCCCCAGGTGATGCTCTCTCCCTATTGGAGTGCTCATGTAAAGAGTATTACAAGAAACTCAATTGAAATCAAGTTTCTTGTAGTTTGTAAAATTAGGTGATTTTTTCCAAAATATCTGTACCAATAGCATTGGTGTTTTAATCTGATTGGACCTCTGCCTTAAGGGTGAGTTTGTTACATAGCTAATGTCAAATGCCTTTAGTAAATTAGCAGAATCCTACATATATATGTTTCAGGAGGTTAACTGAATCTATTTACATACTGTGTGTATATATATATATATATATATATATATATATATATACTTCCAAAGGAGAACGGCTAAAGGAAATTTTGAGGTGAGATATTGAAAATAGCTTGAAGGGAATCTGTGATGAAGCAAAACATCTTTGAGAAGTGTCACATACTAGTCATGGGGCAGCGAAGGCGAACCTATTTAATGAGTCTATAGCCTGAAACTAGTCTAAGGGGTTGTTCACACCAGATGTTGCTTGTGTTTTAACACATTTTTTAGTGCATTTTCAGATGAATTGCAGTGCAGTTTTGAGGATCTCCATTCAACAGACTCGATGAGAGAAGTGAAATGCATTGTTTTGAATGGATATCTAAACTGCCATGAAGTTTACCTGCATTGCAAGAAGCAGAAACTTAAAAACATAAATGTATCTGATGTGTGTAAGTTTGCCATGCCCCATGGGCTAAATGAGAGAAATCACTAAATTCCCCCTGCCCATCCACACTAAACAGAGTGGATGGACACAACTGCAGTGCCATCTATTGTATTCAGACAGCTGACACCCATGGCTGTCAGAATATCCTAAAGTCTGGTACACACTAATATTTTTGATTTTTTTTGTTCACCCCGGAAGGTTCAACGAAAAAAGACTGTCAGCACCGATCCCTCTTCCCTGTACTAACGATCCACCACTGAGCTGTTGTGTTCTGACAGGTGGACGCCCCCTCCCTCCGTTTGAGCACTCTGGTCAGCACTCACTGCCATTGGCTGAAAGCGCTGATCGCGAGCCAGTCAGACGCTGGTTTTCCAACATGCTCATCCCACCAGCTAATATACTCCCAGACCGAATGGCGGCCGTTTCTTTTTAACTGCCCAATGTCTCCCGACATTCGGCCCGTGTGTACAAGGCTTTACAATCTGATTGGATTCAGCCACGAATTTGCAGTCTGAATTCTTCAACAAAGTCAATTAAAAAGTTGGGTTTCCTTGATCCAGGTAATGCCGACAGGTCCACACACTAAATTAATTTCAGCTAATTCAGCAGGAATCTGGTGAAATTCAATTTGTGTATGCCCAGCTTAGGCCCTTAGACACATACATTAAAGAATGACCGCTTTCATCAGAACCTTTTCACACAATTGCTTTACAAGATAATAATAAAATAAAAAAAAGTATGAAGAAAAGGGGAGTTTTCGCCTACAGTTATCAACCAGATTTCATGTTTATTTTTCCCAGAGAATAGTAGATGAAACATGATTAGTTGCTATGAGCAACAACTCTACCTTTTTTAATATATATAATTAGCCTTTATAGCGAGCTAATAACATATTTGTAAGGGAAACCCATACCTGTGTTATATATCCCAGCTAGTAACTGCAGCTGCATATGACAGGCACATTAAAGTGGAGATAAACCCGATTTATGAAATTTGAGCTGTAGTGTTTTCTTATCTCTCTTCAAAGCACTATGTGCCGTAGCTGTCTCCTGCTCCATTCTTCTGTTATCAGCATGATAACTTCTGACAAGTTCTCCAACAACTGATATAAAATCAGCCTGAATTTTGTGTCTATTGATTATTATTGTTTATTGAATATTTTTGTTAAACGTTAAATCACATAAGTATCAAAACGCTACCTGGCGGCGGGACCAGGTGCCATTCGCCGTACCTGTCTGGGAGGGTGCTATAAAAAGATTAGAGTGCTTTCCGTCAATCAGCTGTCTTATCTGTATGCCCAGGCTTCACTGCAGTGCTAATTAAGAAGACAAAATCTCGTAACACGATCTGAACTTTCTAAAGAATATATAAAGCTTAAGACAGCAGGTATGCATGTAAAACTTATGTAGGGAGATTTGTTTCATCTCTGTGTATCATCTGAGGCTGCTCACTTCACTGGGTATATGTGAGGGTTTACATCCACTTCAATAAATTCATATTGTTGTTATATTAAGAATGAATACAATTTGTTATATTTACTAGAAGTTGGAAAAGATTACCAAGAAATGGAGAGAAAAATTAGCTTGAAAGATATTTTAGAGCAGTAGAATACAGTTTGATATCACAAGAACCACCACATTTATGGATATGTAAAGAAAATATCATCATAAAAAGACCAGTAAATGAGACCATGTTTCCTTATCTTGCATCCATAATCAACATACACACTAATTAATACACCTTGGGCCAGATTCACAGAGCCCTTACTCCTGTCTAACTGGTGTTAGACTGGAGTAATTTCAAATTACGCGCGTTTTTTAGCTAGTCGAAAACCTCAAACCATGAATAGACGGCTGCGGGCTTCAATTCGACTGGATTACGTGTTCGTACGCCTTCAGATCTACGCTGCAATAAAATTGCGGCCACTGGGTGCACTTCCGGTCATTTTCCGCGTCGGGGTATGCTAATGAGATTTTGCCGGCGATCCCCGAAATTACGATCTTCATTCGCAATCTCTTACGGCACCTTTAGTCATCTTTTTTTTGCGTAACACTATACCAGCTTTTTGCTGCTCTAATATTAGACAGCCCATGTTAAGTATGGCCGTCGTTCCCGCGTCAAATTTCTACGTTTTCCGTCGTCTTTTATTATTTTTAACGTAAGTCGTTCCGGGATTAGGAATGTTCGTAAACGACGCTACTCAAACAACGAATGACGTAACGACGTGATTTCACGCAATGCACGGCGGGAAATTTCTGAACGGAGCATGCTCAGTTCGATCGCCGCGGGGACGCGCTTAATTTAAATGCTTCACGCCCCCCAATCGTGGATTTCGATTACGCGGTGAGAAATAGACTACGCCGCCGTAGCGTACGGGCAAAAATCTACCAGAATTCGGTGTAGAGCCTGGTAAAATACGGCAGCGTAGAGTATTTCGATTACGCAGCGCAATATTAAGTGTATCTGAATCTGGCCCCATGTACTTACAGTGCCAAGTTACTGCTTGCTGTTGGCATTTTTATGAGTATATGTCCATGATGACCAAATCCGATCAAACACTGTCACATTTCTCTATCCACTCCAAACTGCGCAGATGGATGAATTCCCCTGCTGGGCTATTGTATAATGACAGCCGGTGCCAGCAGCTGTCAGAATACCTGAACAGCATCCGACTGGATGCAGGATGTGTTTTGCAGCAGGCTCCTTTGACAAACTGAGCGGGGCTGGCAGTGCCACCCACTGAGCAACTTTCAGACAGTTCTTTAGAAACCAAACAATATTTTCTCAGTGTATGGCAAGCTTAAGACTCATTTTCTTCTTTTAAGCCCTTTCCTGCTGTGATCAGTGATCATGAAGAAACAGAGGCTACATTAAGGTATTTGAGCCATCAGATAAAGGCTCAATTAGGACCTATTTTGCTGCTTCAGTAGTGTGTCTTCTAGTTTATTGTGAAGTATAAATGAGACATACACAGTTTGTAGATGTACTTTTGGCACAAGAAAATATTTAGCAGGATATGTTTTATGCTTTTTAAAAGACAGACCATTTGAACAAAAATCTCCCTATAGGATTATACATACATTTAACCTTATTTATCATTTGTATAGACATCCAAAGGCCCTGAGACTGTTGCTTGGTGTCACCACCTTTTAGATGACATGGCACCAGACTCATAAGAGACATAAAAGATTCTGTAGGGAGGGGAGGGTAGAGGAGGTTGGCTAGCCCAAATGCCACGTACACACGGTCGTTTTTTGTGATGAAATAAAATGACATTTTTAAAAACGTCATTTAAAATGATCGTGTGTGGGCTTCAGATCGTTTTTTGTCTCCTGAAAAACGACAAAAAAATCGAACATGCTTCAATTTTTTATGTCGTTTTTGAAAATGTAGTTTTTTGTGTTGTAAAAAATTATCGTGTGTGGGCTAAAACAACGTTTTAAACCCGCGCATGCTCAGAAGCAAGTTATGAGACGGGAGCGCTCGTTCTGGTAAAACTACCATTCATAATGGAGTAAGCACATTCATCACGCTGTAACAGACAAAAAAGCGCAAATCGTCTTTTACTAACAAGGAATCAGCTAAAAGCAGCCCAAAGGCGAATAGAACTTCCCCTTTAGAGTGCCGTTGTACGTGTTGTACGTCACTGCGCTTTGTTCATCATTTTTCAAAAACGATGGTGTGTGGGCCTGCTGGGACATTGTATACTCACAGGTGCACAGAATACACTGATCAGCGGTTGTAGATGCTGATCGAGGAAATTTTTCCAACATATATCTTCAACAGAAGCCAATCAAACAATCAATTTCTGTCGAGTGGGACGGCCAAATACTGAATGTCGTACAGTGTGCTGAACCAGACAAATTATGATCAGTGTATAGTCAAATTTAAGGAGGGAGCTATACTAGGGAATTGACTCTTTCTGAAGTACTGAAAGTTTTTAGCAAGTTCAAAGACACATTTCAAGTTAATAAAAAATAATTTGGAAAGGAAAAATGCTGCAAGTAAGGATTTAGCCTGGGTTCACACTATAGCGAACACAGGCTTTGCACGTGATTCGCACCGCATTGCTGTGCCTATCACATACAGTTGTATGGCTGAATTTGCATTGGATTCACACACAACAAAGGTGCAGGGACTTTTTTTTTCACAAATGGGAATCGGATCGCATGGGTGTTCACACCCATGCGATCTGAATCCTGTCCAAACCCACCGGAACTTGAATCACAAGCTGGTTCCAACATCACTATAGTGTCAACCCAGGCTTAAAGTACTTGATGTTTCTATGCATTTACCTGCAGTTTTAAAGTTGACAGGGTCTTTTTATCCAGTGGAGGACTTAATTTAATAGAGAGGCTTCACACAATGAAAGTTGTTGCTAAAGTATCCTCTCGTAAGGTCATTCAAAAACCAATGGGCCTAGTGTAGAAATTAACAGGAACTCGTAAAGAACCACGGAAAATAAACTACTACTAGCATCAATAGAAAAGGCTTACTAACATTAAGTTGTGTATCATTGGGTGAATCGATTGTCTGGCTATTGAAATAAAAGTATACATTAGCATGGTCTTTTATGCCAGTAGACACAAGTGTACAATAATCTTGTAGAAGACCTCTAAAAATACCTTGAACACTAGAAGAACGAGATAAAATCTCAGATCTGTCACCTTTATTTTAGATAGATAGATAGATAGATAGATAGATAGATAGATAGATAGATAGATAGATAGATAGATAGATAGATAGGTAGATAAGCACAATGGTAAGAAGAAGAGGAAAACAAGTGAGTAATAGCTCTTCAAAAATCCAGAAATATAGAATAGTGAAAATAAACTGGAGGTTAATTCATCAAAGGCATTTTTGGCTTTTTGTTTTGCTCTCATAGGCAAAAAGATACGGCTGCAATTACCACAAAGTCTCATATGCGATATACTCCTGCTTCCCATGTTATTCTGTAGGATTTACTAATTAAACACTGAGGGATTTATGTTTTATGGAATAATATAGGTAGGGGTCTCAACTCATTTAGAAAAAAAAAAAACTTTGATGGTTCTCCTGCAGAGAAAAGAGAGAAGAAAGGACACTTGTTGGGAAGACCGGAGTAGACAAATAAATGCAAAAGAGAATTCATACACTGTAATGTATGGATAGGAGCGATGTATATAGACAGGAAAATTTATAAGAGAATAAATTTGTTTAGCGACTAATGCCAGGAAAGTTTATTGCTGTGCTGTCATCAGTTGAGGATGGTGGGTATAATTATAGTATTGTGCAGTCACTACCAGTGCAACCTTGGGTAAGGTTAGCCATACACATGAATGTTTGTTTGTTATACAGTATATATCCCACATTTATACAACATGGCCATACAACAAACTCAAGCAACATTTGCAATAAATTTGTAGTAGATAAGTAAAGGCTGAAAGTAAAAGCTTTTAACAAAATGCTTGATATTTTTCATTCTTCGAAAATGTAATGTGGCATCCTCCAAGCATTAGCACACCAGTGGTTCTACAGAGCCATGGTGGTGGGTTCATTGTGTAGGCAGAGTCAATGAAGACTTCTCAGGGGCAGGGACTTTGCACAATCGCTTGCACAAAAAATCCCACCCACAGCTCTGTTCCAAAAACACTACACTGATATAGTGCTGCAGAAACAGAACTCCATTGTTTGATGGGTTTACGAGATTGGAGACCAGTTCACGTCATGAACACGCTGTGTGCTTCTGTGCAGTTCACATGCGATCCATGTGCACTGCGATTTAAGCTCATTTATTTAATTGGGCTAACATTGCGCCGGACCACAGAAAAAGTAGTGCATGCGCTACTTTCCAAACGTAGGGCAAGCAGATTGCATGGTACTTCTGTACCATATGATCTGGTGCAGCAAACACACTGCTTTTACAACCTACGTTTGGGGTGTCATTAGCATTGCACTGACACCCACTGGAGTGCAGTGCATTTGGAATGTGGTTTCCCACACATGTTCTGGTGTGAACTAGCCCTGAAACCCTTCAGAGATAAGCAACAGATCATCTAAGTAAACAACAGAGTCCCACCTCTGCAACATTGTATCAATATTGTAGCGCAGTTCACTCTCAGCAGTAGCTGATTCATTACACTGTCAGGAATCTCCATACACTTTGTACACAGTACAGAGGTATCCCTCATATTTCTTCTGGTCAAATGTTTATATAGTCTTATGCTTTGTACACGATCGGAATTTCCGATGGAAAAAGTCAGACGTGTGTAGCCCCATCTGATTTGTTTCATCGGAAATTATAATGAATTCTATTTTTCTCCATTGGAATTCCGTCGGAATTCTGATGAGATTTGGTCAGGCAAAAGCCAGATGGTGTGTACGCGGCATTAGGCCATTTTTTCTCTTGGTTGAATGTTTTTTTACCTCTTCTGGTAGAGTGTCTATAAGATTTTTTGTTCTCTTAAGTTCAAATGTTGGTAAATGTTACATTCACCTTGTGAAAGGCAACAAATAGAAGCAGGCATTTCACACAAATTACAGATATTAATGATGGTTGTTGCTTGAATATTGAAATATACATAAAGTAATTTTCTTTTAAATAGACCCCAAAGTAACTAAACCATTAGTTTGGTCTGAATAACTACTCAAATCATAAATGTAATAACTATACCAACCATACACCTTATGCTCATATAAAGTAACTCATGAGTTACACTGACCATAACCATAAACCTATAAATTACTAAAACCCTTCCCTAATATTGTGTAACTAAACTTAAACTACGTGATTATATTAGACCTAAAGCCAATGCTAGCAATTACATCACATCAAAAAATATAATCTAATATATACATGAATTTGTATACGTAAATACAAACATTTTTGTGTCAGAATGGTATGCATCGAAAATTAGTAAATTAAGTTGAGCATAGGCTGAGAACAATGTATGGTATATGGAACAGAATGGAGATCAGAGCAGCATGAGCTGCAAATTTTCAACTTCATCTAAAGCCTCGTACACACGACCGATTTTCTCTGCAAAAACCAGCAAGAAAACCATTCGTGTATACGAGGCTTTCAGGTTTCTCGTCTGGAAATCTGGCCAGAATCTCGACGAGAAAAAAAGAGAACCTGCTCTTTTTTTTATCGTCGAGATTCTTGTCGGCCTGTTTCCCGACGAGAAACCCGAGAGTGTGTATACTTACCTGTCGCCGTGGAAACCCGTGCATGCTCGAAATGACTTTGACGCATGCGCGGTAGCTTCCACGGCATAGGTAGGGTTAAGCAAGATGGTGGTGATGGCATCGAATGTGACGAGCGCATGCTCGTCGTACGCGATGATGTCACCACGTTCCTGCCTTTCAAGAGGCCTTTAAAAGGTCAGTGTGTACACTCGAGCGGCAAGAGATACTTGCCAAGAATCTCGTCAAGGAAAACGACGTTTTTTTCCTGACGAGATTCTTGCCCGTGTGTACGAGGCCTGAGACTTTTTTTTCTTTACAGCCTACTGGCTACAAAAGTGTACTGTATGAAATGTGAACTATATGTGAGCATTTGTCATGATTTAAAGTAGGCAAAACTTTTTTTTACATTTTGTATAGGTTAAAGGAGTTGTAAAGGATTTTTTTTTTTTTTTTGCTGAAATGACTGTTTACAAGGTATAGAGACATAATAGGTAAGGTCTATAACCCCTATCAGATTTTTCTCCCATTGGGGAGATTTCCCTTTATTTCCTGTCCCATAGCCAATACAGAAAGTGGAAGGAAATCCTTCCAAAGTGAAGGAATACCTAGTTGTCATGAGGGACACCAGAACTAGTGTTCTCATTGGAAAATGTCCCCTCTATTTCTATTTTGAAGGCAACACAAATGTTTTTTCTCTTTCTTTCTCAGTGATAATCATAAACAGGACAAATAGAGAGGATGAATCTCATTATGGATGCACAAATAGTAGTAAAAACCCACCAATTCCAATCCCTCTCCAAACATTTTAAAAACAGTTGCCTTTAGTTAAGATCCAATATTTTCTCCAAACAGTTGCTAAGTAATACAGATATTTCTTCCAGCTTTTTCATTACATTGTTTTTTAGGCAGAGGCTATACCCAAACATTTAAGAGAAACCCTGTAGTCTCCCCAACCATAGCGAAGATCTTTTGTTATACTAAGTAAAAAATACCTCATAAATACCATTTAAGAGTATAAGTAATTATCCTGATAGGTGAGTCCTGCCCTTTCCAGTAGAACAGTAATTACTGAAAACAGCCTGGATAACCCACAAACAATATATTATTTATATTGGAACAAGGCTCCAGGGTTGCAGAATAGAATTAGTGTACCAATGCGTTTTCATTATAAACCATACCTGTGTTTAATATGTTACCTTTGTGTATGTTTAATATTAAAGACAGAGGGGCAGATTCACAAAACAATTACGCCTGTCTAACTGGGGTTAGACAGGAGTAATTTCAAATTTCGCGCGGCGTATCACTAGTTTGAATCCTCAAACCATGATACGCCGGCTTCGGGCTTCGATCCGAGAGGCTTACGTCTTCGTAAGCCTTCGGATCTACGCTGCCATCTATTTGCGGCCGCTGGGAGGAGTTCGCGTCGTTTTGGTGCGTCGGGATATGCAAATGTGTTTTTACGGGGATTCACGAACATACGAGCGGGCGTCGCAATCGTTTTCGTCTATTTTTTTATACGTAATGTTAGAGCAGCTTTTTGCTGCTCTAACTTTACGTAGCCCATGTTAAGTATGGCCGTCGTTCCCGCTTCGAATTTATTTAAAATTTTATTTTGTTTACGTAACTCGTCGGGACGTGGATCGCCCGTAAAGTACGCTGCATAAACAACGAATGACGTCACGACGTGATTTCGCGCAATGCACGGCGGGAAATTTGCGAACGGAGCATGCGCAGATCGATCGCCGCGGGAACGCGCCTAATTTAAATGTTTCACGCCCTCTACTCGCGCAGATGGATTGCGACGGGAGAAATACACTACGCCGCCGTCGTTTACCGTAGAAAATCTACCTGAATTCCACGTAGAGCAAGGTAAAAAACGGCGGCGTAGTGTATTTCTGATACGCTACGATAATCCATTTCTCTGTGAATCTGCCCCAATGTCTTATATTGCTGTCTATAGACTTGAGAGATCAGTTGTTTTTGGATGCATTGGTCACTAGGGCAAGGTGTCTGCAAAATGGCACATAAAATTGTACCACTGGTTGTCCGTAGTTTTTATTTGTGAAGAGGGATCAAATGGAAACCTGGAGATCATTGCCAGTTAATAGAGAGAACAATAGCAACTGGGACAGATTTTTTCATTCTATGGGTATAAGCTGTTGGCTCATTCTGGCGGAAAATGACTGTCAGAGTCATCCACTCATGTCTGTGGATACCCTAAAGTAAACCAGCCATGAAACAAATAACAGCGGTTGTCACTGCTCACCTTCTTCTGAAAATGCTAGTTGCTTGGTTGTTATACTGGCCCACTGGTTTCTATACACTTTAATTCACTGATCCTGAACAAGTACAGTATGCAGATCAGGAAATACTTGCTCCGGGTTAGTAACCCAAAATTAATTAAAGCCAATGGACCAGCACTTTGAGAAGGAAGTCTGAAAAAAATATTGAAAATGTTTACCCTTTACCTCCAGAAGATTTACCCCCTCATGACTAGGCCATGTTTTGCAATAGGGCACTGCATTATTTTAACTGACAATTGCGCGGTTGTACGACACTGTACCGAAATACAATTTTTGTCCTTTTTTCCACACAAATAGAGCTTTGTTTTGGTAGTATCTGATCACCTCTGCAGCTTTTATTTTTTGCACTATGAACATAAAAAGACAGACAATTTTGACAAAACAATATTTTTTAATTTCCGCTATAAAACATACCCAATAAAAAAACGTATTTTTTTTTAATTTCTTCATCAATTTGGGCCAATATGTATTCTGATACATCTATTTGGTAAACAAAAATCCCAATAAGCATATATAGATTGGTTTTCACAACAGTTATAGCGTCTACAAACTATGGGATATATATATAATTTTTTTTTTTTACTAGTAATGGCGGTGATCAGCGACTTATAACGGGACTGCAAAATGCGGTGGACAAATCGGATACCTAACTGACACTTTTTGGGGACCAGTGACACTAATACAGTGATCAGTGCTAAAAAATATGCACTGTCACTGTAATAATGACACTGGCTGGGAAGGGGTTAACATCAGGGGTGATCAAAGGGTTAACTGTGTGCCTAGCGTGTGCAGCCTCACTGTGGGGGAGGTGATTTGACTAGGGTAAGGCAAAAATCTGTGTTCCTGCTTTGCAAAAACACAGGATCAATACATTCCCTTCTGACAGAACGACAATCTGCCTTGTTTACATAGGCAGATCGCTGTTCTGCCTGTGTACTGTGTAATCGGCGGCTGCTAATGGATATCAAGTCCACGGTACCCTCCGCTGCGTGGGCACTCACCACAGACCCGGAAATATAAGACCATATACTAGGTACGGGATCTGGCACAAAGTGACCACTCTGCCGCAGTATATGTACAGTGGGCGGTCCACAAGTGGTTAAATCTGAACTTCAGACAGATATTAATAAAAACTGGTTATGCAGTTTTGTATTAACTTTTAAATTCGCCTCATGTAACCCCCAACATCACTGTGACTGGGAAAGGGAGCAAAAGCAGTAGGAGCCAATCGGGTGTCCTGCATGCGCATCTTCGTATAAGAAACAGGCTGACAGGAGAAGAGAGAAAAAAAGATGACCAAATCAATCTTCTGCTCTTCCCTCACTGTCCAGTAACAGACTGGGGAGCAGGGAGGTGACCAGGTAGTAATGCATAACTGCAGTAGAGATAACTCAAGTCATAAGCTTCACCATGCAATCTTGTAAGACTGTGTAACTATCAACACTGATTTTAAAGAAATACAAATCCTTTGGCAAATAAAACAGCTTTTCAGTTCAGTTTTAATTACATCCGTAACTCACTAGTAAATTTTTATTGGTCTTGAAATAATTTTTTATATATAATAAGGTTCTTCCCTGGAGGGGATATATTTTTTTGCACACATCTGGCTTCCTGTATGTTGAAGAGCACTGTCGAGTTTCTCTTTTAGACTATTTCCAAGTGCTACATGCTGATCTAAAGAGGAAAGAGGGGCTCCATGGAAGAGAAGAACTGCACTGTCAACATTAGCAGTAGCACCAAAGTTAACTTCATTTTTAGTGCAATACAAAGCAACAGTTTTCTATCCTCTATCTTTATTGCACCATTTGGCTGCAACACGGCTTTCAAGAACCTGGAGCTAATGAACTCGCTAAGGGCTTCCAGTATGCATACTGGGTACGAGCATTTGGCATCCTTATGTAAGAGCCCTTAGCCTCAATTAGCCTAAAGTGTCCTATAACAGGTGCATAGCAAATAAATACACCAGTAAGCTTTGCTGGTGAAATGACAGCGCTGGGTTTAATTTGGACATGGACTAATGCCGCGTACACACGATCATTTTTTGTGATGAAAAAAAACGGCGTTTTCTGTGAAGTAAAAAACGACGTTTTTGAAACGTCACTTTCAAAGACAATTTTGCATACACACCATCGTTTTTTCACAAAAAGCGAGGTTACGTTCACCACTCTTTTCCATTGAAGCCCGCTTCTGGGCATGCGCGGGTTGAAAAACGTCGTTTTAAACGACGTTTTTGCTACACACGGTGACTTTTTGTGAAACAAAAAACGCCGTTTTGAAAAACGACACAAAAAATTCAAGCATGTTGGAATTTTTTTTTGGTCGTTTTTTTTAAGACAAAAAACTACGTTTTGCCCACACACGATCAATTTAAATGACGTTTTAAAAAACGACGTTTTTTTTCATCGCAAAAAACGACCGTGTGTACGCGGCATTAGTAAACTGAGCTTTAGCTGCCTTATTGTGATCTTAACTTTGTTGTGAGAAATAGGAAAATTAACATAATTTTGTGTAACTCTAATTAGGAGGTCTTTTAATAAAAGTAAAGTGATTTACCTGGCCAAATTATTTTATTATTTTAGTTTTGGATAGATTGGGGAATGGCTAGACCCCTAGTTCCTATCCCTAAGGCTTTACTAGCCATTTTCTGACCTCTTATTCCTCTCCTGTAAGTATATACATGCTTAGTTAGCACAGGCGTTAGAGAGGGGAAAGTTTTAAGGCTAGTTAGATGTAAAACCTGGAATTCTACTTTCAGGCCTCGTACACACGACTGCTTTCCTCGACAAAATCCATCAAGAAACTTGGTGGCATTTCTTGTGAAAAAAAAAAGAAACTTGGTGGCACAGTTTTTTTTGCCGAGGAAAACGGTCGTGTGTACGTTTTTCGTCGAGAAAACTGTTGTGGATCTCGACGAGAAAAAAAGAGAACAAGTTCTTTTTTCTCGTCGGGAGTCTCAATTTCCTCGTCGTGTTTCTCGTTGGGCTGGTTTACGACGAGAAACACGTTTGTGTGTATGCTTATAAACCCGCGCATGCTCAGAATAAAGTATGAGATGGGAGCACGCCTTTGGTAAAAGTAGCGTTTCTAATGGAGATAGCCCATTCGCCACGCTGTAACAGACTGAAAAGCGCGAATCGTCTCTCACAAAACTTTTATCTAACACGCAGTAACATGAGATTAGCAAAAGCAGCCCCAAGGGTGGCGCCAGTGGAATCAAACTTCCCCTTTATAGTGCCGTCTTACGTGTTGTACGTCACCGCGTTTGAGAACAGCAAGATTTTGTCTTGACAGTGTGTACGCAAAGAAAGCTTGTCAAGATTCTCGACAAGCTTGACAAGAAACTCGTCGAGGAAAACAATGTTTCTTTTACGACGAGAGTCGTTTGTATGAGGCCTAACATTTTTTTTAAGTGAAATATGCAAAGGGATATTACAGTGCAATAAAGTTTTAGAGAAATTTAACATAGGTATTACAGACACAACAACCTTTTCATATTTCTTTCACAGTTAAAACTATGACCTGGCCTATTTTCCATAAGCTGGCTATACACTATTAAGTTTCCAGATGAATGTTCGTATAAGCATTCATATGCATATTCTTATCAGTACATTTGATGACTTAATGAACATCGTTTAGAAAAAAACTTCAAAATTAGATTTGCTTATGACAGTCGATTTTGGATTGAATAGGCTTTTCTGGAGGAAAACCACATTTACCGCTAGAAATATGTTTGATTTCTTTATTGAACCTTCAATTTGTCTACTTTTCTAATTAAATTCCACTAGTGTATGCCTAGCTTTAGAACCAAAGAACGTTAGGTTTTAAATGGTTGTGTCTCATTTGTTTTGCAATTATTGAACCAGCGCGGTAAAATCACTAGCATTGTGTGACATAATAAATCTTCCCCTCTATAAATCTTCTATGGATCTTCTACATTTATGTAGTGTCCAGCATTGTTTTTTGTCTATGGACTATATCCTTCAGTTTTTTTATTCCGAAAATAACAATACTCCAAAAATACTCCAAAAAATTACATAACCCCACGCAACGTGAGAAAACAAAAACCTATTATTTGGGGAAAACCAAACACCTAATGTTTATGCGGCAATTTAAAGAATAAAATGCAAAAAAGAGTGATAATCAAAATGCAAACGGTTCTTTTTGTTACCATGTCATAGCAGGTCCCACCCAGGAACTCTGCTTCCATAAAGCACTAGGAGTTTTCCTAGCGCTGCTTGATATGCAATGGTTGGGGGCCAGCACTGGTTTTGTTGGTAGTTAATTTTTAAATATCTAAACCCACTCTTCTATTTGAAGATGTAAAAACTGTTTCATTTAGACCACAGTACCTAAAGATAACCCTCACACAGAGAAATTACTTTACACCATTGTGACCCCCCCTAAAAGTCTCTTTTTGTATACATGGTCAACCTCGCCCCTTGCCTCCATTCTCACCTAGGGGAGAATGACCTGTAATCTGCTTTTGGTTCCTCTTGGGATATGCATGCCCCATATTATCAGTTTACAAACAGCGGCTGGAGGAGGGCAGATCTGGTTGGGGGTCAGCAGCAAGAACCAGGAAGAAACAGCTGGCTCCGGATGATGTCATAAAGGAAGGAGGCATGTGGCAAAGGAGGAGCAGATGAAGGATTACAACTGGCGATGGATTCCCTGTTGGTGTAAGTATGTTAATTCAAAATAAAAGGTACCATGCAGTCTGGGCCACAGTAGATTTTAAAAACAGTGTGCAACTTTCAGAATTGGTGTTTAGTTTAAATGCCATGCCTGTAGGTCAATGGCAATTCCTCACATACTGGCAGAAAAAATCCCATTGTAAGGGGCTAGTCTTGTCCTGCCTAGGATCTGGGATGCAGTGTATGTAGGGCATGCCCCCAGCATCACAGAAATAAGTACTCTTCCTCTTCCAAGACCCTTGCATGTGCAGTGCGCCCGCTTTACCTCTGTTGCTGGAGTGGCTGTGCTAAACTCAGTTTTTCAGCCAGGCTGCAGGGAAGCCACCATTGGCATACAAGTATGGCATTTTGAAAGCTGCACAGTGTTTTTAAAACAACTGGAGTCTCTTAACTGCATGGTACATTTTGTTACAAAGGTTATCCTTTAATATTTAAAGGTCATTAAAAGTAATTTTAAAGATTGCTTTTTAATTTGCAACTTTCAAAATAATACCTTTTCATGCTGCTATGATTTTTTTTTCATGCACTTCCTGTTGTAGGGTGACAATGCTCTGACCCTGTCTTCCAGTTTACCTTCTGCATTGTCACCTTGTCATATGTTCTCCCAATGGTGACTACAAGTGGCCCCCGTGTATGCTCATTGCACAGGTGTGTTTCGTTGTTGCCACCATCAAGAAACCTGTTAAAAAAATGACATATAGAAGTTGCTAAAGTTTATGCATGTAGACAGAAAGCGGCTGCAACTAGACTGCAGGGAATCAGCATCCTTGTGATGCAGCAAAGAAAATGGAAGAAAACTGTATTTTATTTAAAAATAGACTTATTTACGATAAGAAACACAGGGGTTGGTTTACTAAAACTGGAGAGTGCAAAGTCTATAGTAGCTGTGCATGCTAGTTAATCAGCTCCCAACTTCAGCTCGTTCAATTAAGCTTTGACAAAAAAAAAACTGGAAGCTGATTGGTTTCTATGCAGAGATGCGCCAGATTTTGCATTCTCTAGTTTTAGTAAATCAACCCCTGAATGTAATTTGGTTAGAGTTTACATGTACTACATGTACAAATTCCATCTTCTGCATGATTGCATAGCATGTCAAATTAGTAAACTGTTCTTTCTCCAGTTTAGATATTTAACTCAGACAGTGATCAACCAGATGTGGTCCTCATATGTGGACAATGTAGTTCAAAGATAATCATCTGACTTAAATTCTGCCTTATTGTCAAAAAAGGAACAAAAAAATGACCTTATACAACGATATCTATGCTGAAAAGAGCTTTGTATAGTCTTGGCAACCTATGAGCCGGTCGAGAGTTATTGTCATAGAATAATTTGACATTTAGGGTAGAAAAAAGCAATTTTTTTTATGTAAAAGATGCACTTGCGCTACATGATTTCACTACCGCTGCTCACAGCCATTTATGCTCATTTTTGTATTTTCACGCTAAAACATTTATACGCTAAAGCCTGTTTTCCACCACCGCCGCTATGACACAGTTCAGCCATTTTGCAGATTCAATTGGCTTTCTGGTGCTTGCCTGCAGTGAATTATACACACATTTGTTGAGCTCACCTGACACTGAATTTCATTAAATATACGTAGCGTGCATTTTGTACGCTCCATGTTGTCTTAAAGGATCTCATTGTATTGCTGAATTTAGACATTCTACCCAGGTATACTTAATCAATCTCTCACACGCAGCAGTGTTATTTGTGCGTCATAAAGCTGTTTGCAGCTCTCTTCCGTCTTTATTCCTCTCATCTTTTCTCGGCTCTCTTTGTCTCTTTGCTATCTTCTGCATTTAACTCCGCCCCCAACCATCTTCAGCTTATTCTGTCACTCTGCTTTTGTCTTCCGCTCTCTCTGGCTTTCTGCTTCTATTCTCTTTCTACTCCCCACGTCCATGTTTATTCGTGCAAGAAATCTTGACATCTTCCTTTCTGATTAGCCTTATTTTTATTGATCACCAAGTCTTTTGATGCTTGTGTTTATCTCTAGGTTGTATTTATGACTATCATTCGGGCACACACCCACAGAAGGCACTCCAGCTCCCCCCTTTTTTTTTTTCAGACAGTTAACCGAAAGGCTGACACGGGCTCATTCATTTTGACTGTTAATATGCTGCAGTCTCTCACCTCAGGAATGAGCGTTATATTTGCAGCAGGTTTATATGACTTAGCCTGCGCACTTCTCTCACCTCCATCTCATTTCACGCAATAGTATAAGTAAATCACTGCTCTGATTCAGTCTTTTTTTAAGTAATTAAAAAAAAAAAAAAATGTAGAACCGTTTACCTGCATATGTGCCGGTATGCAGGATAAAGGAATGGCTTCTTAGTGCAATTGGCTGGTAAAGAGTACATTTTGGTTTGCTATTTAGGACAGTTTATATTAACTGCTGCTTTTGTCGCCCTGGTAAGGAAATGGTCAATGGCATATCTGTTCTACAGTAATAGGGGTACAGTCAACCATTTGAGTGTCGTGTTTAGCCACCATGTGCTCACATAGAGATGTACAGTATTAGCATGCTGCACACACCTAGCAGCATATGTCACACACTCTGATTAAAACCCTCAGTCACAATATGCATGAATCACATGATTTAATGTGATGAGGAGCATATGTTACACTTCATAAGAAATGCTCTAAGACATACTGAACTCCAGCAGTGGGAAGAAGACTCAGCTGATAGCTGCCAGACTCTGCCAGTATATATAGGGAGCTCATATTTTCGTGCACAGACAGAGTGTCGACACCTCACTCTCTTAACACACCGTTAGAAAGTAATTGTATTGATTTTTCCATCCTTCTTCACCCTCCCTCTTTAGCTGTCTCTTGGAATATCCTTGTGCTGTCTCTATCCCAGCATCACCTCTTTCAGCGCATCCACTGTCCTCTCTCCGCTGTTACATATGCTACATCCTCCTCCTATGTGTTATTCACTGCTTCCTTTTATTTCTATATTTATGTCAATGTAAGATTTTTCATTTGCAATGCTTTATGGTATGTCCATCTACCCCTTCTCTGTGTGTTCTGTTTGTCGATCCTTCAATGTTTTTATTAAATATCACTTTATTTTTACTGTGGATCATTTCCTCCCTCTTTCTGTTATCTCTTTCAGATTGTGATCATTCACTGTCACATGTCTATCTTTATATGTACTCAATATTTTGTTCTTTCCAAGATACCCTTTCCTTACTTCCTCATTATCACATTTCTGTAGATCCCATATTCTTCCCCTCCTTTCTCCCAATAGCTCACTAGTTCTCTTTCTCCTTTGTAGTGTTCGATTACCTGCCAGTCTTCCTTTTCCTTCCTAAGGCCTCCTAGCCTTTCTGTCTGTTTCTATTAGTTTTTGTTCTCTTACTTCACAGGTCTCAACTCCTGTATTTCTTATTCTGGACAAAGGTCACAATGGAGCACTGGAAGAAGTGAAGATCCATATAGTGGCCATTATGCTTAACAGCAAAACAGTGTGGATGGGAATTCTAGTACCTCTAACATTGAATGATTGCTCTTTAGCTACCTAAACATGGTATTTTAGGTCATTAGTCTCAAATGATCTGATCACTAAAAGCTCTTTTAAGCCTGGTACACACCACATGAATCTGACAGCTCAAATCGGAGCCGCTGTACTAGCAATCGGATGTTAGTACAGCGATCTCCCCTGCTGAGCTATTGGGGGATTTCCCCACCGCCAGAACACTCAAGTCAGCACTTTAAGCCAGTGTTTTTCAACTCCAGTCCTCAAGGCACACCAACAGGTTAAGTTTTCAGGATTTCCCTCAGATGAAATGGCTGTGGTGATTACTAAGGCAGTGAAACTGATCAAATCACCTGTGCAAAATAATAGAAAGCCTGAAAACATGACCTGTTGGTGTGCCTTGAGGACTGGAGTTGAAAAACACTGCTTTAAGCCATTGGCTGAGAGCGCTAATCGGGAGCCAGTCAGCAGACCTTTTTCGGTCATGGACCTTCGACAGAAGATGGCTTCTGTCAGACCGGCTGCCATACACAAAGGCCAAATGTCAGCTGTTCAATAGAAACTCGGCCCTTGTGTACTAGGCTTTAATGTAAAATAGACAGTTCGAAAAACAGGGACTGGCCAAGATTCAAACCATGTACGAGCAGGCTGATTGTACCCGAGTTGATCGATCGATCAGCTTGGGTACAACCAGCGTGTCTGATTCTTCATGCGATTATTGAGGGCAGCTATAGCTTCATCTATGGCCAGGTTAAGTTTTTCATGCAGTGCTTAAAATCCCTTTCTACACAAGGTGTAAGGCTAGCCATACACGGACAGAACGAGAGCAAATAATTAAATTCCTCCATACACATTAAACAGAATGGATGGAGGAATCTGCACTGCTATTGTATTCAAGCAACCACAGCACCCAGGGCTCCTTAATTACTCAGTTTCCAGTCACTGTTCGGCCAACAATTTAATATATGGCTCCTTCGATTTTTCTCAGTACAATTTTCTCAAGCCTGGTGGTGCCAACAGGGCAGATTTCAGTAAGAATCGACTTCTATTTAATCAGTGCTGTAGCCAGCTTTATTCCAATACCTGTCTAGTCTTTAAACTTCCTAGTTTTGCAATATTAAACATACATGATTATTGTCAGTGTTCGATCACTAAATATACCACTTTCCACAATACAAGGCAGTATGAAAGAAACACAAATTAAATATAAAGATAGCCATTTTATCAGGAAAGTCATTATATACTCTTACATCCTCTATAATATAGAGGATGTAAGAGTATATAATGACTTTCCTGATAAAATGGCTATCTTTATATTTAATTTGTGTTTCTTTCATACAGTACTGCCTTGTATTGTGGAAAGTGGTATATTTAGTGATCGAACACTGACAATAATCATGTATATTATAATGGCCAATTTGTCTATATTTTCTTTTGGACTTGCTGTATTTCACTTTATAACTATTTTGGTGATGAATATTTAAATTGGGTGGCATCAAATATTATAATGGGAAAGTCATATTGGCTGGGGCCATTTTACCCATTTGTTAGAGTGAATTGGCTGGCTTTGTTTGCATTGTCTGCTTATAATTGGATTAATGGTTTGTGTTTCCATTGTTTTGTTAGCCGAAGGTTGGCTTGCTACAGCTGTATTTGTTCATTATCTCTGCACTTGCTTGTTATGTTTGTATTGATTGATTGTCATTATGTTTTGTCTGGTTGTGTCTCCACTACTTGCCTGGGTCTTTCTTATCTTTTAAAGGTATCCGAACTCTGTATATTGTTTGTAGTGCAGTGGAATGATACATGCTGTATTGTCTAAGGATGGCTTTGTAATGTTTTTACACAGTTTATGAGAGGAAATTGTGAGTTCGTCCAATTTGTTGGGGTATTTTTTATCTGTGTAATTAGCAAGGATGAATGAGACTGACAGGAGGGCTTTTGAAGGCCTTGGCGGGGTTATGGTACTTTAACATCTATAAGAGACGGTTGTGAATGTTAAGCCCTCTGTACACAAGCAAATTATTCCAACACCCATTTTGTTCATTATAGCCATACTTTAATTGGATTGCTTCCATCGTCATAAAAGGAACTGTTTCTAAATTTCAGAATGACTTCTATCTTCTGAATATACCCGTACATTGTATCATATATCTCTATATTATTTAACATTTACATTGCGTGTATGTAAGCTCTTCGGAAAAGGGAAAAAAATACTTAATATACCGAAACACAGCTAAAAAAAATGAGGCCATAAATCTGACATTCAATGCACTTGCTTAAAGAGGATGGATAACCAACCAATCAGTATTCAGGTTATTAGAATAAGATCAAAAAGTTATTTTTGATTGGTTGGTATGGACTACTAAAGACTCTTTACTGAATGGTTCACAGAGTGTATAATCTATAATGAGATGGTAAACCATTTGTAATGCTGACCTGTGACTTCATGTTATGATTTACATGTGTTGTTACATTATATATTGATAATGCGACATGCATGTAAGTATTTAACATGTAAGAAAGTAATTAACTAAAATGTATACGCATTTGGTGTGAATGATAGGTTCTGTGTACCTTGCTAGGTATTGACATATACAGCAGAAACACAAGGTTATTGATTCATTGAAACAAAAATGTGGTTTGCTGGCTTCTGACTGCGTGTGACCTTCTTTGAATTGTACCTTTATTATATTTGGCAATTTAATTTTAAATTAAATTTAAAAAAAGATTTGGTCTGTTTGCTATTGGATCGTTACCAGTAATATATTGACTGGCATCAGGAGTTATTGTTGCCCAATGGTTACAATTTGAAACAGTTAGATAGATAGATAGATAGATAGATAGATAGATAGATAGATAGATAGATAGATAGATAGATAGAGATAGATAGATATATAGATAGATAGATAGATAGATAGATAGATAGATAGATAGATAGATAGATAGATAGATAGATAAATAGATAGATAGATAGATAGATAGATAGATAGATAGATAGATAGATAGATAGATAGATAGATGTTAGTTTTGCATACAAAGAATTGTGTTTGCTTTGATATTGTTCACATATTTGATCATGTTTATTGAAAAAGGACCATTGAGCAAAAAAAAAAAAGAAAAAAAAAGCATACAAACATAAAAAACTGCTATTGGACACATCATCCACATTTTCCCCATCTGCACTTGAAGATGAATTCCAGGTATGGTATGTTTTTACACCACCAATTATATATCTATATCATACCTGGCTGATGCCCCTGGAATGGAAGCTGAAATGAGATGGACGAGGTGGAGAGCATGAGGTCACCACCCTGCCTCGCCACCTCATCCAATCAGAGAACGCGTTGCATTCATTATGAGGATTCAGAGCATTCTCTGAATCGCCTCTCTGCTGAGTGGCCGACCTCCTGCGTTCACAATGCCTGATTAGGCAAGCTGCTCGGCACTGGATTCAGAACCACGTGGGGATCACTGGAGTAGCAGTGTTTACTTCAGTGGTTTGCAGCCTCCAGGGCCATCAGCCATGTATGATATACTGTATACATAGTTACATTGGTCCAAGCGGGACCAATGTAACTATGTATAAAATATCCATACCTGGAATTCATCTTTAAATATTACTAACCTATCGCTTTCTTTTGGTTTTAATTAAACATATGGGCAGCCAGTGAAAATAACTTTATATAAAGGAACACAAAGTGAAATCCAGTTATTAGGGCCATAACTATGTGTGATGGGGCCCTGTAGCATAAAAGGATATCTTGATTCTAAACTACGCACCAAAGACAATACCTTTAGCATGGGTGTCCGCTCCATAGGGCAAGGGGGGGGGGAATTGACCCCCCCTGGAAAATTGAGAAGCTGTTGAAGAGTGAAGACACCCTTCCACGACTGAAGCAGTGACAGCGCCGCGATGACAGGCAGGTTAGAACAAGGAGAAAGAGGCAAGCTGCTGGCCATGGCGTTGCAAGGGGGGGCGAGGGGTGGTCTGGTGCGGGGTGACACCACTGCACCTGACCAACCACCCCCTTTTCTCTCGGCAAAGGGCTGTCTGAGCGGTCCCGGGCCGGATGTCACACAGGCACAGCGAGCAGAGTGAAGCCGCCTCCCCCTCCAGTGTTTATGTGTACACAGTGGGAGGGAACCTGCTGTGCCTGTGCCATGTTGATGGCTGATCTGAGTTACTGAATGGGATGGGGGTGGGGGGTCCATCTGTGCTGAATGGAGGGGTCTGTGCTGAAGGAGGGGGGTCCATCTATGCTGAATGGAGGGGTCTGTGCGAAATGGGGGGTCTGTGTTGAAGGAGGGGGTCCATCTGTGCTGAAGGGGGGGTCTGTGCTTAAAGGGGGTCCATCTGTGCTGAAGGGGGGGGGGTCTGTGCTGAAGGGGGTCCATGTGTGCTGAATTAAGGGGTCTGTGCAGAATGGGGGGGGGGTTTGTGCTAAAGGGGGGGTCCATCTGTGCTGAATGGAGGGGTCTGTGCCGAATCGGGTCCATCTGTGCTGAATGGGGGGGGGGTCTGTGCTGAAGGAGGGGATCCATCTGTGCTGAATGGAGAGGTCTGTGCGGAATGGGGGGGTCTGTGCTGAAGAGGAGGGTCCATCTGTGCTGAAGGGGGGTCTGTACATTCTCTAGGCTATAGAAGCTAAAAAAGCGGCATATTACCATTGTTTTAACTGCGCTATTCGGCCACTAGCGGGGCGCATTTAACCCCAGCTAGTATTTGGAGAAAGGGTTGAAAATGTCAGCGGACGCCCATGACCTTTTAGTAATAGAGAATACCAGTTGATTGTATACTAAATGCATAGAGCATTGATGCTTATCCTACAGCTTGAGTGCTGCATAGGGCCCTTTGATGCTTGCCAACATTTTGGACCCTAGTGGGTAGTAACGGTAGTGGGATCATTGATGTGTTAGGGGCTGTAACAGCAGTGATGTCAAGCAGTCTAATGCAACATGTTCCCAATCTCTAATTGTTGCCTCCAGCTTGTCTCCAGTCTCAAATTAGATCTGTAGCATGTCTGCAATCTCTGACCATCTCCAGTAGTATGTGTGCAGTCTCTGACAGTCTTTGGTAGCATTACATGTACTGAATGTTATGTATGGCCCCTTAGTGACACCAGGGGCTTCAGTTGAAGTTGAAAACTAAACTTTATATACTTTCATTTCATCTAAAGCTATGGCATGGCCATATGGGGATCAAAATTTGGATGGTTCAGCAAGAGCTAGCTGCATTTTGATCAGTACGTGGTATCACTGTTGAACAAAAGTTGATTGTTAGGTTGTCTTCTGTCAAAGGGACAAGTAGGAAAACTTTTCTCGATCAGTGGCCACAGCAACATTCTGACAACGCATTGTCCAACTGTCAGAGTAAAATGTCCCGGCAGGAAGGATTCCTCCATCCACCTTGTTTGCATGGATGGGAGAATATATTTTTTTTTACTTAAACTTGGAGGGGGAGGGTCAGCATTATGATCCAATCAGTGCTCTGTTGCTTTGAATGGTACTGTGTGTCAAGCACTGAACTTGTGTACAAAAGGGAGAGCTCATAAATGACCACATTAGTGTGATTCTGTACTTTAATGTCCAATCAGAGGCCTAGCTGTACCTAGACCAGGCTATAATGCTTAGCTGCATTATTTTCTGCACAGTTGTCCAGGACCTGACTTTGTTGTCAGGCAGGGATGTATCAGCAGGTAAAACAAATTCCATATTTCCACACAATATTATGTGTCACAGGCCGGTATTACTGCAGTCACTTTTGAAATAATGTGCGTTGCACCCAGAGCAGGCTTCATTGTAAGTAACATAAAATACATTTGTGCAAAATGAAGGGGCATAATGTTATGATTAACTGTTGGTTAATACAGCAGAGACGGCTAGGATGAAATATAAAATTACTTATCTGGTGTGTGTAAAAGAAGGTGTTTGCTAATTATGAGCAAATAGGTTAGACATAAATGAGCTAGGTGGAAAATGAAATGTAAGTATCCAAGCAGTACCAGCAGTGAAAAAAAATGTAGGATTATAAACAGTCCATTCAGTTTGTTCTGGTTATAAAATGAGATGTTCTCTGGGGCATGGCTGAATTAGTTGGTTATCCCTACATTGGAGACTCATTACTATGCTGGCTTGTGATGGCTGCATAAATTGGCTAGTTGAGCCTGGCTTGGGTTCTGATTATGAAGAGGAGTATAAACAATTACAGTGATTATCGATAATGAGGACAGCTCCATATTGAGCTCTTACGGAGGTATTTATTGATGTTGTTGGGTACATACACGCATGTCTTGAAATGGGGCAGCTTGATCTGGTGATTACAATATAAAATATCTTGCTTTTTTTTTTTTTATTCCTTTCTTTAACAGTTTCACCCCCATTCCTGCACCAGTGCTTCACCCCATCCTCCCCCACCCTATATTAAACCCCCTCCTCTGCTACGCTGTAGAATGAAACTCTTTTAGTTAATAATTTCCATACTCATTAACATGCTAATGTGCTCAGGCTCACAGCTCTTTAATCACCTCAACATCAGACTCTGTGGGGAGCAGAATTATAAGGACTCCAGGGAGGGAGGAGGAGAGAGACCAGCGGAGTAGCATTTAACCCCTATCTTGCCATATTCCGCTGAGTAAAATATTTCTAGCAAAACACCGGATTGGACAGCTTTTTTAAATTCATACAGAATTCACAGGCAAGCATTTTTTTTTTATGTTGATTGCATATACAATTCTATGCCAATTACATGTATAGCCTTTTAACCAACACAGAGCAAGGATGTGCAATTTTATATGTTTAAATCATTTTTTTATTTGAAAGATGAATAGAAGAAAGCATGATTTTAGATGTAAGGCATAACATGCATTGATCCGATCCCTTTAATTAGAGAATGTGGAAACATAAAAACATAAGCAAGAATAATTACCTTTACAAATCAGAGACCTAGTAATTATCAAACAATTAGTCACATGATTCTGCCTGTTTATATTTTCTCACTATTTTTATTTTATTTTTTTATACACAGGGCTGTGTCTGAGATGAGTCTTGCATATCCATTGTGGAGCTATGGATGCTGGTGAATGCTTCCTCCCCTCTTCTGGGCAGGATGAAAGAAGCCCTTGGCCTCTGGACCTTAATTTACCCCTCTGCCCAACAACCACCAAAGATACCCCTCTCCTGCCTCCTAATCCTTCACCAGAATTCTCCTCCTCTTCCACCTCTGTTACTGGAGGGGGTTATGGGTCTGCTAGCCCAACATCCTCCATGTTGCAGATGCCCCTCTTGACTCCCAGTTCTCCGCACCCAACTTATCTGCCAAAGCTCTCATCTCCTTTACAGCCAAACTGCAAAGAGGAAACTGAGGATGGAGGAGAAGCACTGGTGGGACATGTGCTGTTTTCCAGTGACGGAACTGTCTACCTCCTGAAAGGCGAGGAAGGAGAAGATGGTTCTCTCTCTTCCCCTTCTTTACCGCAGGACTCTCTAAAAAGCACAGTGACGACCCATCCTCCGCTCACCTCTTTTCGTCTCGCTGCCACCTACCAAGGCTTTTGCTCTAACCAAATATCCCGACATACCTCAGCCGAGGCAGCCAATCTCACTCAAACGGCGCCTGGCACCTCGCCCAGAACACAAGACCAACCCAAAGAAAAGGAGGCAGGGGGGAAACAAGAGGAAGAAGATATCAAATATGAAGCACACAGAGAGTCTACCAAGCTACAAAGGGTAGATGGAACATGGATTTGTCTCCCATGCCGCCTCAACTTTCATACTGGAATCCAACTGGGATGGCATGCTTCTCGCTTCCATGGCTTGGAGCACCCTTATCAAGATCAGCTAGCATCAGGGGAAACCTCTGGTATCATACATAGATCTGGTGGGCAGATTTTTATCAGCCTTTTAGAACCAAAAATAAGCCAAAATGTGTTAGATGCTGGCCAGGAGCCAGAGAATGTTGTCCTTTCTAGGGTCCAAACCACCCCATCTTCAGATGTAATCCAAAGCATGCCTGAGCAGTCAGGGACATCAGAAGATTTAGTGTCAAATACAAACCCCAGTGATACCAAAAGTCAAGGGACTTTTCAGGGGAATCCAGACGGAAACCCCAAGCTTTCTATGGGCCTGGTGCCCAACTCACCTCTAAGCTATCACAAATGTGATCCCACAGGAAATCTCCACTCAACTGAAGCCAAAGATTCAAAAGCCCTTGTAGATGAAAAGACTGGAGTAGCAAACTGGTGCTCAGCAACAGAGGCAGTGGGCGAAGATGCCGAAGAGGAAGTAGAAGATGTGGCAGAAGGCAGCCTACCTGTCTCCCAGCCATCGGACATCAATGAGCAGCTACTCGCAAACCAAAGCTTTTATGGCCCAATGATAACAAATTCCTTTATTCAAATGGGAGCTCTCCATGGCACTGACAAAGTCGGTAACCAAACAGATGCTGATCGTGGGCCTCTAGCCCTTGATGAATGCACACCAACCTCAGGCCCCCAACCATTCCAAAGTCTCTCTCTGCAAGGCCAGCTTTCTCTACTACACTCACGGAATTCATGTAAAACTCTAAAATGTCCTAAATGCAACTGGCATTATAAATACCAACAAACATTGGATGTTCATATGAAGGAAAAGCATCCAGAAAGTCATAGTCACTGTTCTTATTGCCACAATGGCCAACAGCACCCACGACTGGCCCGAGGTGAGAGTTACAACTGTGGCTATAAGCCATATCGCTGTGAAGCTTGCAACTATTCCACAACCACAAAGGGAAACCTTACCATACACATGCAGTCTGACAAACACTTGGCCAACCTCCAAGGATACCAAGGATCAGGCCCCACACCCACCGCAGCAGTAGCTCCTTTAGCAGCACAAACAGTGAATGCTGGACAGGGAGATCCTAACCAAACATCACCCATTGATCGCCAGCTAAAACAAAAAGCATCATGGCACTGTAAGGTGTGCAACTATGAAACTAACATTTCTCGCAATTTACGCATTCACATGACCAGTGAAAAGCACATGCAAAATGTCCTGCTTCTTCACCAGGGGCTAGGCATGAGCCAAGACAACTTCCCATTTTATGGTGGGCCACTTGCTCCTGAACAGACACTGGATCACCCTCTACTTTTTAATCCCATGCACTTCAGCTCATCTAGTAGTCAAGGTGAGGGGTAATACAATGTTAATAAAGACAATTCTTGATAATAGATAAGCTCTGTATTTTAAGAAAAAAAGATTGTTGGTTTAATCAAGGAAATGTATTATTTAAAACCTAAGTAGAACTAAAATAAAAAACACAAAAATCAGCACAAGGGACATAACTTACAGGATGTGTCTGTTGTGCCTCTTCTTTATTAGAACAGTGGAAGCTGAGACAGGCTCTCATCAAAAGTTCCAGACTATGCCTGCCCTTTCCGCACAGCTCCTTTATTCAAAGGATCTAGTACCACAGATTCTATGAATGAAACCAAATCTGTGAATGGAGAATGGGCAGAAGATTGATAGTTCTGCCCCCTCCAATCATAAATCACAGTTCATTTATAGGAGCTGTAGTACAGCTTCTGTGAAGGGAGCAGCTGGGTGGGAAGGGCAAGCATAGCCAGGCACTCTAGATGAGAGCCTGTGACAGCCCCCCTAGGTCTATATGCCCTCACCCCAACCAGATTACTCCAGCGGTGTTGGCATAGTTTGAGGATGATTTTGTCTAAAATAAGCATAAGGACACATCCTACTGACTGTAAGGTTATGTCCTTTGTGCTGATATTAGTGTGCTTTTATTTTGGGTGTGCTTAGGCTTTAATTATATTTCAACCAAAGCTAGGATCTATGTTTGTATTGAGAGTAACCAGGACCTGATATATGCAAAAAAAATAATTCTACCATCTCTGTTACTGTGTGCTCTTCTGGTCAGTGTGTAAGTTGATTCCCCCATTAACAGCTGACACAACTCTGACATAACCTTTCCACAGCTGCATGATAAATGAGGGTAGGAGATCACAAAGGGAAAAAAAACACATAATTGGTTCCTTAAAGTTAGGTCTATATGTTTATTATTATACAGAATTTATATAGCGCTAACAGTTTGCGCAGCACTTTACATTAGGGAAGACAGTACAGTCACAATACAAATCAATACAGGAGGGATCAGAGGGCCCTGCTCGTTAGAGCTTACAATCTATAAGGTATATAAAATGTTTATAATGTTTATTGGAGTTCTTATTCATCTGTTTAATTCCTGGAAACATTCTATCCATGTTTTACTTCAACCCTGCATAAAGCCACAGCACAGTTTCAAAGAAGGTGGACTACAACTGACCTCAGTTGATTTACTAAAAATTATTATTTACAAATTTTGTGTGAGAGAAATTAAAAATGTTTTTGCTGACACATGATTGGGTACTCCAAGTGAACACAGGCTCATCCTATTTTCTAATATTAATTTTACAAAGTGAACTTACCCTCCACGAAGTGAACATTCACAAGTTTAACAGCTTCTACTCATTAGTAAATTAACTCTATCTATTGTATCTATCTGTCTGTAAAATCTCCACTAATACAAATACTTTCATCCGGTAATGTTTAAGAAAAGGTTATTGCTCAATGCCTAATGCTTGATTTTCCATTTATCTTGGCAGCTTGCAGTCTCCTTCCACCAGAGTCTCCTTCTGGACCCCAGGTCAATGCTTTAAGTACCTCTGGTATGACCCTCCCTGCACCACCTCCCCTGCCAGAGCCGTCACCTTCCTTCCCTGAGGAAGAGATATCCTCTGGGGTGTTCCGCTGCTTGGTGTGTCGTTGCTATACCACAGACAGCTTGGAGGCCCTACTCTCTCATGCCAGTAGAGGCCGGTCTCTACCTGAGAGAGAGTGGAGGGAAGTGAGAGGAGACTTACACTGCTGTCGCCTCTGCTCCTATAGTACCCAGCTCAAAGCTAATTTTCAGCTGCATCTGAAGACCGATAAACATGCCCAGAAATATCAACTGGCTGCCCATATGCGAGAAGGTGGTGCAGCGCTGGCTACTGCACAAGCATCAGCAGCAGAACTTCCTATCAGTGGGTACAGCCAGGCATCTTCGTTCCCTCCTTTGCACCTACGATGTAACCTGTGTGGATATGAGAGTAACAGCAGAGAGAAGATACAGCTCCATGTTCAGGGAGGAGGACATGAAGAGAGTCTCCGCGTGTACAAGGTGACTTTATTTTATGGGATCAATCTGGTTCTAAGAGCCCAACTCCAGTTGTAACACTTTATTGCCTACTGTGTCATTATTGGGGAAATTTTCCTCCACTTTCTGTCCTTCTCCAGCAGGCATACAGATAACACCAAAAATACATTTTTAGTAGACTGGGGAAGTGTTAGAACTTTTGACTCCATATGCTCAATGGGGTCAAAATCAGAAATAAACCCCTGAAAGAAATTTCAACACTTCCCTACTCATTCCAAAACAAGATAAATGGCTGGAATTAGACTTTAGTTAACTCAGAAATGTTTTAAATGCAATGTGCTCTGAGTCTTTTGTAATGTTTGCTGCATTGAACAAGTTGCCCATAATTGTATCAGCTTATTCTAGTAGTATTTGTCTAGGAGACTCTAAATTGTATTAAAATGAAGGGCAAACGACCAGAGTAAAGACATGGTATAGTACAGAAACCCTAATGGATGCATTAAAAACCCTTATTTTTAAAACTGTATTGTGATAGTATCCTAAATTCATCTGCTAGAACATGAACCCAATTTTAAACTGTGCAGTCTATATGAAGTAATTGCTGCACAGGCCCAAGTTGGTATCGATGTTGTCACATGACATTGGTAATGGATTTGTTCTGCAACATTTTTTGGGGTTTGAATGAGAGGGTTGCTGTCAATCAACCTCTACGAATAGTGGGAAAGACGAGAGGTCCTGATGTCATATTTGCTCTAATGGCACCAGAAGTGGCAGAATTGCTGCCATTTTTTTTTTGCTGTGCCACAACTATAGCTAATAGGGGCTGTCACTCAGATTGGGACTAAAGTTTAGGCTCCATTCACACTTGTATGTCTCCAAAGTTGCACCGACTTTGAAATGCAACTTTGACACAACTTTGGATTGGTGCAACTTGGATACGACTTTGGCTTTGACCAGTGATAATGGACAACTGTTGCACACAAGTTGCATTGTATAACATTCAGGTACGACTTTCTTGCAATTTTTGAAGGTTAACATTGGAGTCTATGGCCTTCAAGTTGCATGAAAGTCGGATCAAAGTAGTTAATGAACTACTACTACCTACTACTTTAAGTCGTGCATATATGAATGGTTATCATTAGAAAAAACATAGGGAAGACAAGTTGCACAAGTGTGAATGAAACCTAATGCCGCGTACACACGGTCGTTTTTTGCGATGAAAAAAAAACGACGTTTTTTAAATCGTCATTTAAATTGATCGTGTGTGGGCAAAACGTCGTTTTTTGTCTTAAAAAAAACGACCAAAAAAAAATTCCAACATGCTTGAATTTTTTGTGTCGTTTTTCAAAACGTCGTTTTTTGTTTCACAAAAAGTCACCGTGTGTAGCAAAAAACGTCGTTCAAAACGACGTTTTTCAACCCGCGCATGCCCAGAAGCTAGTTATGAAGCGAGCTTCAATGGAAAAGAGTGGTGAACGTAACCTCGCTTTTTGTGAAAAAACGATGGTGTGTATGCAAAATTGTCTTTGAAAAGTGACGTTTCAAAAACGTCGTTTTTTACTTCACAGAAAACGTCGTTTTTTTTTCATCGCAAAAAACGACCGTGTGTACGCGGCATTAGTGACTGATATATATACAAAATTCTGGGTGAAGAACAATAATGCTTTAATTACCTTGCATTAACCTTGCACAATTTTTAGTAAAGTATCTTCTGGAATATACACCACCTACCGTATTTATCGGCGTATAACACTCACAGGCGTATAACACGCACTAACTTTAAGAGGGAAGTTTCAGGAAAAAAACTTTCCACAGCCCCCTGTGTATAAGGCTGCGTACACACGATCGAACATGTCCGCTGAAACTGGTCCACTGACCAGTTTCAGCGGACATATCCGATCGGGTGTACGACCTAGCGGACAGGTTTTTCCAGCGGACAAATTTCAAAGCATTGCTTTGAAATTTGTCCGCTGGAAACATGTCCGTCGGACATGTCCGCTGGTTAGTACGCCTAACCAGCGGACATAAAGCTCCGCATGCGTCGAATGGATTCGACTAATGCGTGGAAGTATTTTACTTCCTGGATCGGTGACGTGGCGGTGTCAACGTCACCGCCACGTCACCGCTTTATTCGTCCGAGGGGATTTTAGTCCGATGGTGTGTACACGCCATCAGACCAAATATCCGAGGAGACATGTTCGCTGGAAACAGTCCGTCGGACATGTTTCAGCGGACATGTCTCCTCGTCTGTACGCGGCCTAACACGCAGGCACAGTTTACCCTCTATTTGCAGGTTAAAAAAGTGAGTTTTATACGCCAATAAATCCAGTAATTATAACATAAGAAATAGGTTTGCTTTTTTTTTCACGGGATTTTAATTTTTCAATACAGTTCTATCCACACAGTGTCTATGTGTCAACAGTCCCCTGAAGTTGAGCTACATCTTCAGAAATGTTTCAGATGTTGTTCTAGCTCTCTGATTGTTTTCGCTATGTAATGTTATATACAGTATAAATAGGCCAATGCTTAACCTTTTTATTATCCATAAGGTAGGGTCAAGCTTTTTACATTGACAAAAAACTGTTCTAACTCTCTGATTGTTTTCCCTGTGTAATGTTATATACAGTATAAAAAGGCCAATAATTATCCTTTTTATTACCCATAGGGTATGGTCAAGCTTTTTAGATTAACATAAAACTATATAGGGAGGTTGATTTACTAAAGGCAAATCGACTGTGCACTGCAGTTGCTCTAGATCTTAGGGGAAGCTCTGAAACGAGGGGAAGCTTTGCTGATTTCTATCATCCAATCATGTGCAAGCAAACATTTTATTTTATTTTTTTTCCTTGTAAGTTCCCCTTAGATCTAGAGCAACTGCACTTGCAGTGCACAAACTATTTACCTTTACTAAAAAACTTTTGAAGTAACTTTTTTTGACTGACACTACCATCCTGTCATTATCTGTCAAGATAATCAACAGAATTTGGGTAACTGGACAGTCTGCAGGATATGTATGTCTTGAAATAGTGCAGTAATGAAACATCAATGATAATGTGGGCGGGGGAATATATAAACGATATGTTTATTATCGAGAGAGTGTATAAAACGTCACCCTTATTTAGCAGAGCAAAGGATAAAACCATAAAGTTAAAAGTCAACTATTATGTAATAACGTTCTTAAAATGATTCATGTACAGTAAAACCTTGGTTTGCGAGCATAATTTGTTCCAGAAAGATGCTTGTAATCCAAAGCACTTGTATATCAAAGCATTTTTTTTACAGGGTATAAAAGAGAAGAGAGGCACCTCTAAGTGTAGCAATAAGTTGCTAAATGTTGTACCTTTATTAAATGTAACCATATTCCTACACTTAGAGGTGTCTCTCTTCTCTTTTATACTCAGTTGTGACATGACGCTACTCTTATATCAAGACATCGCTTGTATATCAAGGCAAAATGTATTAAAACATTTTGCTCATCTTGCAAAACGCTCTTTAACCAAGTT
Source organism: Rana kukunoris (assembly GCA_029574335.1). Classification (NCBI taxonomy): domain Eukaryota; kingdom Metazoa; phylum Chordata; class Amphibia; order Anura; family Ranidae; genus Rana; species Rana kukunoris. The sequence continues at coordinate 271,921,337 of CM056049.1, read as the reverse complement.
ACCCTCAAACCAAGGTTTTACTGTATTCGCAAATCTACTTTCTAAAGCTCTTGCAGCTTGTATGTACTGTTTATAAAATGAACTCACTTACTTATATATGTATACATGTCCAGTTTTTGCAGGTCATTGAAGGCAATGGTGGAAGCGATGTGAGTTTCCGCTGTGCCCCATGTGACAGCACTGTTGGGTCTCGCTTAGGGATGATGTCCCATCTACGTACAGCAATTCATCACCAAAATATTACACAATGGAGGCTTGTACATGGAGAAGCTATACTCGAAAGAATTGTAACTGTGTGCAGGAGCCAGCAAGAACATGGTAAGATCCAGATATATGTGTCTGACACTAAACAGATTAGTAATCAGTGTTATCTGTCCACTAAGGGTGGGGCTACACCGACCAATACTTTACCTGCACTTTACCAATGCTTTACATTGTCTATGTATGTTTGGGTGTATGTAATGATATAAATTTAGTTGTTTGACATTTATGACTTGTTTTTGGCCTTCTTACTTAGAAACATAGAAAAGTGACGGCACAAAAAGACCAAACAGTCCAAGCAGTCCATCGCGTTTGCCCATATTTTTTGTTAACTTTTTTGTCTGAGTCTAGATCTATGTTTGTCCCAAGCATTATTGAAGCCATTTACTGTTGACTGTCTCACTACCTTTGCTGGTAGTTCATTCTAAGCATCAACGACTCTTTCACTAAAATAATACTTTCTAAGATTCGTTTTCCTCCAGTTAGTTTGAAATCATGTCCCTGTGTTCTTGATTTTGGTTTCATATTGAAAAAAAAACCCTGCCCTTTTGAACCTTATTTACCCCCTTAATGTATTTAAAGGTTTCATTTATATCTCCCCTTTCCCTTCCTTCCTCCAGACTGTACAATTTAAGTTTCTGAAGTCTCTCTCGAAATGTTTTATCCCCTTTCACCATTTTTGTTACCTGTCTCTGGACTCATTCTATCATATCAATATCTTTCTGTTAGGCCGCTTACACACGATGAGACATGTCTGCTCAAACATGTCCAACGGACCGTTTGCAGCGGACATGTCTCATCAGATTTTGGTCCGATGGCGTGTACACACCATCAGACGAAAATCCCCTCGGGCTGAGGACGTGGTGACGTGGCGGTGACGTTGACGCCGCCACGTCACCACTCCAGGAAGTAAAATACTTCCACGCATGCGTCGAATCCATTCGACGCATGCGCGGACAGTTCTGTCCGCTGGTTAGTGTACTAACCAGCGTACATATCCGACGGACATGTCTCCGGCGGACAAATTTCAAAGCATGCTTTGAAATTTGTCCGATGGGAAAACATGTCCGCTAGCCCGTACACACGATCAGAGATGTCTGCTGAAAAGGCCCCTAGAACTGGACACATTATTTTAAATCAGGTCTCACTAAAGATCTATATAAGGGAATCAGCACCTCCTTAGGGTAAAGCAAATGCTATATACACCATATGGGCCAAAAATTGTGGACACCTGATCATTCCTTTATGAGTATTCCATTCCAAAACCATTACTAACATTATTATTATTATTATTCATACCTACCTTTGTGCCTGCAACAGTTTCCAATTGTGAAATCAAGCCCTGTCCCATTATGCCATTTGGGAACATTGGTTTTGGGCTGCTTTTTTCTTAGCACTTAGCAGTTCACTAATGATGGTAAATACAGTGATTTGCAAGGCAATTATTACTCAATGCTTGGCAAACATTCAGTTTAACTTCTATTTTCACGTTTTGGCTTAAGCTGTGTATACAGTAGTAGAATTTCGAGTGTAATCTGTATAAAAACTCTTAAGTAAATTTGTATAAGTAAAATTCTCAGAACATTTGAATGTCATTCTAATATAGTTCAAGATTTCCTTTACATTTAAAAGATAAGTTCACCTTTGGAACAGTCAGGCCGCGTACACACGATGAGCGGTCGGAAAAGCTTGTCGAGCCAAAGTCCTCATTGAACAACGAGGAAAAAGAGAGCGTGCTCTCTTTTTTGGCTCGACGAGCGTCCCGACGGGACGCTCGTCTGAAGTGTACACACGACCGAGAACCTCGGCAGAATATGTCTCCCAGCGAGCTTCTCGCTTGATTCTGCCGAGAAGCTCGGTCGTGTGTACGGGGCCTCACAGTGATCCGAATGAATGCAGTGCTACTCTAAGCTGAGACAGAGATCTCCCCGCTGGTTACAGTGAAGGGAGCTGGCATCAGTGTACCATTCAGATGTGTAAAAGCATTATCAAAGAGAAGAAAGGTCACCGCTCACCAACCCAGTGCATTAGTCACTTTGTGACAAGCCCTGGTGAGCGGGGCGAAACATCACGGGAGAAGTGGCTAGAGGGACGCTGGCCACATTCATCTACATACTAATGCACTGGGTTGGTGGATAGCGCCCCTTCTTGTCTTTGATAAAACCTTTGGAACATGTAATTAGGGTGGAGCATGTAACATGTTCCAGCTCCTGCATCCTCTCCCCCTAATCCCCCCTCCCTTTGACAGCGGGCGGGGGGGTCTTCTCCTCGTATCCACTGTCACAATTTAAAACCAGCGCGACCGTGCAGAGCAACATGGCTGCATCATTTATTCAAAGAGTTCTGAATGAATGAACTACAATCATTGATAGCGCCACAACTGCTTCTCAATGAACTGCAAATGTGCTGGTGAGCACTCTCATAGTTCATTAATTCGTCCTGCAATTCAGCAATTGTCTGCCCATGAAACAAGTGCAGGATCCTGGCATTGCACCTGTAATCTGCTGATCACGGGTGCAATGCTCTACAGCACAGGTGTCAAACACAAGGCGTGAGGGCCGAATCTGGCCCTTCAGGCCATTTCACGTGGCCCTTGCACCTTTTTGGGTGAGACCTTGCTCCTTCCCCGGAAGCTTATGGTCTGCTGTGTTTCCATCAGAGAGGGAGCAACTCATCTGGCCAGCAAGGGAAGCGGGTGGTTCTTTTCTCTGTAGCAACAATTTACCAGCAACAGAATCACTGATGTGACAGCGCCCATAGACACAGTAGGCCTGAGACTCTAAGTCAGGGGTGTCAAACACAAGGCCCGTCGGCCGAATCGGGCCCTCCAAACCATTTCATGTGGCCCTCGCCCTCCTCTGGTCCTCAAAAACCCTTACTTTCAAGCAATTCATCCAGCTTCTTCCCAGCAGCAGCTTAAGGAGAGGGGGGTACACTGTGATGTAAGGGAGAGTGGGGGACTCAAAGTCTGATAGTGGGGTGGCATTTAACATCTAATGTAAAGGGAGGGGATGCGCTGGAGATCTAATCTTACAGATGCAACCAGACCTTTTGAGGGCAATCATAATGCTGATGCGGCCCACAATGAAATTGAGTTTGACACGCCTGCTCTACAGCATTACCTGCAAAAAAATGTGCATTTATTTATTTATTTTTTATAAAAGGTAAACCTATCCTTTAACTTTCAATTTTGGCATGAATAGACTTTACCGAATAAAAACGACATACACTGCTATAAATTTGTACACTTGAGAAAATTTTCCCATACTATTTTCAAATTTCAAATTTTTCCATACTATTTTCAATTTTTACATTTTCCGATTACTGTGGTAGAAAATGAATTTCACTTCAACCCCACTAACGAACATTCTTACAATGAAAAATGTCAAAAGAAATTCTACTAGTGTACACCCAGTTTTTTTTTCAGCATGATTTTTTTCTGTATTTGAATGTTATCTAATTTAGGCTTTTTTCCCCAGTATTCGGCTTCTTCCTGTCTAACATACAGCTACACTTCTCTCTGAAATGCTGAATTTTCATTGAGATCTCAGTATCTTTGACTAATAGTATGCAGTATACTTATATATACAGGCATACCCCGCTTTTAAGTACACAATAGGGTTTATTTACTAAAGCTGGAAATCGCAATATCAGGCTCATTTCTGCATAGAAACCAATGAGCTTCTAACTCCAGCTTGTTCAATTAAGCCTGGTAATAAAACCTGGAAGCCCATTGGTTTCTGTGCAGAAGTGAGCCTTATTTTGCGCTTTCCAGCTTTAGCAAATAAACACAATTGTGTACTTAAAAGTGGGGTATGCCTGTATTACCAATCACACAGCATCTGTTGCTTTAATTTTTTAGTGCCATATACAGGCATGTAAGCAAAGTGGATTGTCATCTAAGGGGTTACTGGAAAGGATAGAGAGAAGCCAGGAACATCTGTTGTTAGGGTACCATGGAAATACGGAAAAGCGAGGTGTCTGTAAAGCCAGGACACAAGCATGTCAATATAGTAGATAAACGCCTTGTGTAATGCATTTTTACTGTTCAACATATACTTTCAAATAGATTCATAACAACTTATAAAAAAAGGTACATGATAAAAGAGCGACTCACTTTTTTTATGTCCATTTTCCAGTCCTTTTTGTATTATCTTGTGTCTTTCACGCACTCTGTATTCCTTTTCCCCCCATTCTGCCCCTCCTTTTTTTCCTGGCTCTTGGCCCATCTCCGGATCAATATTTTATGATTTTGGCGGCTGTTGAATGGTGTTAAAGAACTTTAACACTTTAATTAGCTGAAACAGGAATAAATTCCCAACAACTGTCAATTTTCAGTATAATCGTTTATCTAGTGACACTGTGCCTGTCCTCTCATTTCTCTCTGCCTGCCTCTCTTTCTCCTGCTGCCTAGTTTCATTGCATTCCTAATACACCCAAGTATAGGCTTTATTATTTCCAGGCTGTAACATTTTAATAATTAAATCAGGCTTGATGTGATGATCATGAGCTACATAATAGTATAGTAAAAATGTATGATATATATTTCTACTATATGTACTATATATAATATACTACATACATCAATTCTTTTCTGTATGCATTTATATAGATAATACAGGCATACCCCACTTTTAAGTGCATAATGGGGTTTATGTCCTAAAGCTGGAAAGCGTAAAATCAGGCTCACTTCTGCATAGAAACCAATTAGCTTCTAACCCCAGTTTGTTCAATTAAGCTTTGGTAATAAAACCTGGAAGCTCATTGGTTTCTATGTAGAAGTGAGACTGATTTTGCGCTTTCCAGCTTTAGTAAATAAAACCCCATTGTGTACTTAAAAGTGGGGTATGCCTGTATTGTTAGTTGTCAATCCCATATAAGAACCTCCATGCCATATAAGAACCTTCAGTGTCTTTTTCATTATTTTTGCCTTGAATGAGGCTGGGTTCACACTGTTGTACGGAGAAGCTTACAGCAGGGGTTTGGTGCATCCCTGTTCTCCATTTCAGGGACAAACCAGGCTGAATTTCGGACCTGAGACAGACCAGAAAATGCACAGAACTCTTCTGCAAACTGCTTTGCAGCAGCCATCCTAGAGAGCCGGTCACAGTCTCCTGAAATGCGGAGATATCCACATCCAATTTGCACCAGTGTAAACCCAGCCCGAGCCATCTACTATAATGTTGCGTACACACACGACTGTTTTTCGGGTTGTAAAAAGTTTTTTTTTTTATGTCATTAAAAACGATCGTGTGTGTGCTCCAGAGCATTTTTCACAACATAAAAAATGGGCATTAAAAATTTAGAACAAGCTCTAATTTTTCACGTTGTTTTACACGTTGTCGTTTTTAACGTCGTAAAAAATGGTCGTGTGTGGGCTTTAACGACGTGAAAAAAACGCGCATGCTCAGAAGCAAGGTATGAGACGGAGCGCTCGTTCTGTTAAAACAAGCGTGCGTAATGGAGATCGCACATTCATCACGCTGTAACAGACTGAAAAACGTGAATCATCTTTTACTAACACGAAATCAGCAAAAGCAGCCCCAAGGGTGGCGCCATCCGAATGGACCTTCCCCTTATAGTGCCGTTGTACGTGTTGTACGTCACCTTTGCTAGAGCATTTTTTTTTCACGATCGTGTGTAGACAAGACCAGTTTATCAATAATCGGGTTGAAAAAACTTTGTTTTTTCTAGACCAGGGGTCTCCAAACTTTTCAAACAAAGGGCCACTTTATTGTGCTTCAGACTTTTGGAGGGCCGGATTGTGGCCAGTGGGGGGCAGAAAATGTCCTGGACCCAGCTCCAGTGAGAACAAATGTGACCTCAGGGTTGGTGGTCGGTAGGAGGAGGGCCCCTATCAGGAGGAATAGTATCCCATCATTGATATTAGTAGAAGAAATAGTGCCCCCTCGTTGGTATAAGTGGGAGAAATAGTGCCCCAAGGGCCACATAAAGGCTAGCAAAGGGCCACATCTGGCCCTTGGGCCGCAGTTTGGAGACCCCTGTTCTAGACCATTAAAAATTGTTGCGTTTACGCGGCATAAGTCATTTGTTAAAAAGGAAAAAAGACATGGTCTGCACTGTGGGGTTGATTTACTAAAACGGGAGAGTGCAAAATCTGGTGCAGATGTGCATGGTAGCCAATCAGCTTCTAACTTCAGCTCAATTAACCTCCCTGGTGGTATGATTCTTTCAGATTTTAGGTGCTGAAAGAGGTACCATTATTTTGCATGGTATAGGAATAGGAGTAACTCACTCAAATCTGTCCAAACAAGAGTCTAGTAGACATTCCAGGTATGATAAAGTTTGAAACACAAAATCATAAATATAATATAATAAATAAATATAAATAATAATAACAAATAATATAATAATAATAATAAAAATGATTACTTTCAGTGTTTGATGATGAATTTTCCCACAAATCACTATCGCTCAATTCTGCAAATGATTATAATTTATTATCGCTGTTTTTTAGCTGGTCTAAAACCACTTTTGACATAAAGGGACACTTTGCTATGGAAAATCTCCAGTTTCCAGGCAGAAAGAACAGTTTTTATTATATAAAATTGCATGTAGGGTACTGGGAAGACCACTAGAGACAAAGGGGGGGTCTATTTTTTTCATACAGTACTGTAATCTATAAGATTACAGTATACTGTATATATTTTGTTAATTAACTTTTTTGAATTTGGTGCCAATCTCTGCCCCGTGCGTCGTAACGTCGCAGGGAAGGGAGCTCGGCGGCACTCGGCACTGTGAATCGAGCGAGGAGACACCACTTGATCACACAGCGGGGAGGCATCGCAGGATCCAGGGACAAGTTAAGTAAACCCTGCCTGTGGACACTGCGAGGCGATCCCGAGTCTGGCTCTGGGTTACCGCTTTTGGTTCTGAAATTCCACCCTGAGCCTGACTCGGGAATACCGCCAGGGGGGTTAGGCATTGACAGAAAGAACTGGTAGCTGATTGGTTTCTATGAAGAGCTGCACCAGATTTTTCACTCTCCACTTTTAGTAAATTTATAGAAGTTGTAGTTGATGTTTAAGATTTATAGATCTTTTAGTTGAGCTTTACTATTCTGCACACTTGTAATGGTGCTGAAAATAAGCAACATTTTTTGTATCTGTTGAGCTTCTGTTGCCACCAACGCCACTTCTAATTGTGTTTGGGTTAGTGCAAGGACTCTTCAAACCTTCAAGCAGCATTAAACCCAGAAGTAGACATTTAGTAAAGTGTATCATTTCTTAGATGTGATGGCTGTATTAGTTTCCTTTTTAGGCTTTCTTCTATTTCTGGCGATCCAGCCAGTAATCCTGTTTTTCAACATAAAAGCTCTCCTGCAGTTACAGGGATGAGACAGTCCATTTAGCACTGATGAGGTGCTTAAAATTGTCAGCTTTTATTTATGTAAAACTTCTATCCCAAAGGGAAAAACTGTTTGCTGTAACTGATTGTAAAGTATTCGCTGGAGCTCAGCTTAATTTTGTTACTTTATTTAAATCTGCTAGTAATTCTAACATCCTCTTCCCTTTAGGCTGACAATGTTGCTGTCCAAATCCACCCCTCTGTGCTCATGCTCATTCAATTAGGCTCCATGTACACTGGCTTAAAAAACGTTGCTTCTACAGGAGTTTTGTGTTCTGTCTGTAGAAGCAGCTCAATGTTCTCCTATGTGTTCATGCACATTAGGATGTTTACAGGCATATTTTAAGATCAACGTTAAGAGGCAGAAAAAAAACCTTCTCATTTGCGTTTTTGATTGGAGCTCACTGGCAGAAAAAAAACGTAAAACTCTCCTAAACTTGTCTAGACTTTATACAAAAAATTCTCTATATGAAAGTTTTTTTACTCCAAAAAGAACAGACTTTTTTTAAGCCCAGTGTGCATGGAGCCTGATGCCCCGTACACACGGCCGGGATTTCCAACGGGAAAACTGTAATGAGAGCTTTTGACCGGAAATCCCGGCCATGTGTATGCTCCCTCGCTGTTTTTCCGACAGGAAAACTGGCAAAAGCCGCCAGCAAAAAAAAAAAGAACTGCCTCTCTTTTTTTCCCGTTGGTATTCCCGACTTTTTCCAGTCAGAAATCCTGAGCGTGTGTACGCCCCGTGGTGTCTATATAATACAGGCCAGATCACCAATGGAAAACAGAGGGCCTCTGGCTGCAAGGTTACAAGTTGTTTTGCTGATTAAACCACAAATAATGCACTTAATGGTAAAAATTCTCATTTCTTACTCCTTAATACAGGCATACCCCGCTTTTAAGTACACAATAGGGTTTATTTACTAAAGCTGGAAATCGCAATATCAGGCTCATTTCTGCATAGAAACCAATGAGCTTCTAACTCCAGCTTGTTCAATTAAGCCTGGTAATAAAACCTGGAAGCCCATTGGTTTCTGTGCAGAAGTGAGCCTTATTTTGCGCTTTCCAGCTTTAGTAAATAAACACAATTGTGTACTTAAAAGTGGGGTATGCCTGTAAATGGGCAACATCAGTTTACTGTCATGCAGGAGTGTTTTTTCATCACTTGGTTCCCAAAATCTCCTTATTTACACAAACCATTTCCCTAGTTTACTGGCCCTAGGACTATTGTGGCAGTATGAAATTACTATATTTTTTAATTATCCAGGGGAAGTGTTGTGTTGCCTATGGAATAAAGACAAAGTCTGTCTATTTGCCTCTCTTACCTAGAGCAGGGGTGTCAAACTCAATTTCATTGAGGGCCCCATCAGCATTACGATTGCCCTCAAAAGGGGCGGTTGTATCTGTAAGGCTAGATGTCCAGCGCATCCCCTCCCCTTACATTAGATGTTAACCACTTAAGACCCGGACCAATACGCTGGCAAATGACCCAAGGGGTTTTTGCGATTCGGCACTGCGTCGCTTTAACAGACAATTGCGCGGTCGTGCGACGTGGCTCCCAAACAAAATTCGCGTCCTTTTTTTCCCACAAATAGAGCTTTCTTTTGGTGGTATTTGATCGCCTCTGCGATTTTTATTTTTTGCGCTATATACAAAAATAGAGCGACATTTTTGGAAAAAAATCAATATTTTTTCATTTTTGTTATAATAAAAAACCAATAAACTAAATTTTAGTCAAACATTTAGGCCAAAATTTATTTAGCCGCATGTCTTTAGTAAAAAAAAAATCGCATTAAAAAAAAATTAGCTACCTAGCGGGAACAGCGACACTAATACAGCGATCAGAAAAATGATCGCTTAGTGATGCTGGCAATAGGGAGTGAAAGGGTTAACTAGGGCAGTGATCAAGGGGTTAAAACTTTATTGGGGGGGGTGGGGGGGCTACCCTGACACTAACACTGACTGACTGTCACACTGTCTGTCACACTGACACTAAATACAGTAATCATACATGTATGATTACTGCATTCAGTGACACTGTGACAGGGGGGAGGGGGGGGGGCGATCGCGGGGGTTAAATGTGATTTTGTGTGTGTGTAGTGTAGTGTTGGTGCAGGACTTACTTGGTGTGTGGTGATCTCTCCTCAGCGGCGCTTGAAACAAACGCCGAGGGAGAGATCACGTTGCTTCCTCCTTCCTGTGTTTACACAGGAGGAGGAAGTGACAGGTCAGGCGGGCGCGCGCATTGGCTGGGAGCGATCCGGAGGGGGCGGATGAAAACGGATAGCCGCCCCCACTTGTCGGATCGCTCCTGCAGCCGCGCGGACCGCCGCATGTACGGGGGGGGGGTCCGATCGGACCCCCGATCCCCCCCAAGGCACCAACGTATATATACGTTGATTTGTGCCTGTCGGTGCCATTCTGCCGACGTAAATGTACATGCAGCGGTCCTTAAGTGGTTAAATGCCACCCCACTATCAGACGTTAAGTCCCCCACTCTCCCTTATATCACAGTGTACCCCCCTTTCCTTAAGCTGCTGCTGGGAAGAAGCTGGATGCATTGCTTGAAAGTAAGGGTTTTTCAGGACCAGAGGAGGGCGAGGGCCACATGAAATGGCTTGGAGGGCCGGATTCGGCTCGCGGGCCTTGTGTTTGACACCTCTGACCTAGAGTCTCAGGCCTACTGTGTCTATGGGCCCTGTCACATCAGTGATTCTGTTGCTGGTAAATTGAATCACCCGCTTCCCTTGCTGGCCAGATGAGTTGCTCCCTCTCTGATGGAAACACCGCAGACCATAAGCTTCCAGGGAAGGAGCAAAGTCTCACCCAAATATCCAAGAAGTGAGCAACACATGGAAACAGGTGAGTATTTCCCTATCATGTCTAACAATGTATAGCAAAACTGTCGCTGATGAGCTGTCATCAGAAACAGGATCACTAGTGTGACAAGGCCGTAACAGTAAATCCAGCCCTGCTGGCATGGGAAGTTGGGATATGCATTGTATAGTCATAACACCTCCAAATGGTTTGCTGGTTCTCATGTTTTAAGTGCATATGGTTTCTTCCATTTTAACGTTTTTTTTTTTTTTGCTGCCTGGCTCCTGTTTGAGCAGGAAGATAAATTCCTTACAAAATATTTTTCACACATGTCAATATGTATTCACTTCTTGTATATTACAAAGTATGAAAATGTTATACTTGTAATTTCAGTTAAAATCCCAAACACTGCAGAGATCACATCAGCGTCAGATACAGGAGAAGACAACACAGACATACCTCAAGGTGAGATAGGGCATAATATAACTAAGGGTCTTGGAGCCAAAGTGTACATGTAAAATGTTTTTAAGTGCTGCAGAGTTTAGATACACTATGAAGTATTTACTAAGGGCAAACTGAGTGTGCACTTTGCAAGTGCATTTGCACTCTGTAAGTTCAATTGCTCCAGAGCTTAGTAAATGAGGAGAAGCTTCCCTTTACAAATAATGCCCAATCACATGCAAGAAAAATAAAAAAAAATGCATTTTTGCTTGCACATGATTGGATGATGGGAGTCAGTAGAGCTTCACTGCATTTACTAAGCTCTGGGGCAACTGCAATTGCAAATTGCACAGTTGACTTGCCTTTCGTAAATCATCCCCTATGTTTGTCTATGGTGGTTATATTTCCCAGTTTTCTCTCCCAATTAATTACAGGGCTATAATTTATTATAACTTTTGCCTGGATGCAGTACCATCATCTATTTGATATTTTGTATGTGTTCTCTATAAAAGGCTGTGAAAAGAAGTCTTATGCCGCGTACACAGGACCGTTTTTCGGGTTGTAAAAAATTAAGTTTATTTTTTATTTTTTTATTTCATTAAAAACGATCGTGTGTGGGCTCCAGAGCATTTTTCACAATGTAAAAAATGGGCATTAAAAATTTCGAACATGCTTCGTCATCTTTAACGTCGTAAAAAATGGTCGTGTGTGGGCTTTAACGACGTGAAAAACCTGCGCATGCTCAGAAGCAAGTTATGAGACGGGAGCCCTCGTTCTGGTAAAACTACCATTCGTAATGGAGTAAGCATATTCATCACAGACTGAAAAGCCCAAATCGTTTTTTTAACTAACACAAAATCAGCAAAAGCAGCCCAAAGGGTGGCGTCATCCGAATGGAACTTCCCCTTTATAGGTCCGTCGTACGTGTTGTACGTCACCGCGCTTTCCTAGAGCATTTTTATTTCACAATCGTTTGTAGGCAAGGCCGTTTTAACGATCGGTTGAATTTATTTTTATTTTTTTCCAGATCATTAAAAATGTCATTTTTTACAACCCGAAAAACGGTCGCGTGTACGCGGCATTAGAAATGCCTTTCATTGCACTAACGAGAGATGAACAACAGCCTAAAAAGTAAAGGATTAGGCTTGTAAAACAGCTTTAAGCTTTTCAAATTGAATAAGGTCTTTATTTTAGGGACAAACATACAGATCGTGGTGCAGATATTTGTGATTGTGATTAGTATTTAAATATAAGGTCATTACAGAAAGCTTGTTCTTTAACCACTTGCTTACTGGGCACATAAACCACCTTCGTTCCCAGGCGAAATTTCAGCTTCCGGCACTGCGTCGCTTTAACTGACATTTGCGCGGTCGTGCGACGTGGCTCCCAAACAAAATCGGCGTCCTTTTTTCCCCACAAATAGAGCTTTATTTTGGTGGTATTTTATCACCCCTGCGGTTTTTATTTTTTGCGCTATAAACAAAAAAAGAGCGACAATTTAAAAAAAAAATATATTTTTTTTACTTGTTGCTATAATAAATATCCCAATTTTTTTTAAAAAAAACTATTTTTTTTCACAGTTAAAGCCGATACGCATTTTTCGACGTATTTTTGTAAAAAAAAATCGCAACAAGCGACTGGTTTGCGCAAAAGTTATAGCGCCTACAAAATGGGGAACAGAATTATGATTTTTTTTATTATTATTTTTTTTACTAGTAATGGCGGCGATCTGCGATTTTTATTGCGACTGTGATATTGCGGCGGACATGTCGGACACTTTTGACACAAATTTGGGACCATTCACATTTATAGAGCGATCAGTGCTATAAAAATGCACTAATTACTGTATAAATGTGACTGGCAGGGAAGGGGTTAACACTAGGGGGTGAGGAAGGGGTTAAGTGTGTATCCTGGGTGTGTTCTGACTGTGTGGGGGGAGGGGGGTGACTGGGGGAGGTGACCGATGCTGTGTCCCTATGTACAAGGGACACAGATCGCTCTCCTCTCCACTGACAGCACGTGGAGCTCTGTGTTTACACACAGAGCTCCACGTCCCTGCTGTCAGCTGTTCGTTTTCCTGCCGATCGCGTGCACCCGACGGACATCGCGGCCGCCGGGTACACGCATCGGCATCCCAGCGATGCGCCGGGACAGTGTTTACCCGCTGCGCGCCACCCAGTGGCGCGCGCGGGTAATGCAGTTGAAACACGTCCAAAGACGTCCACTTGGCGCCTCAGATCTGCGCTGTTGACGTATTCTGTCAATAGCGCAGGTCTGAAGTGGTTAAGTGATAGCTCTTATTACAGAATGGATTTCAGGGTCCCAAAAGCTTTTGCATCTTTAAAAACTTAAAGCGGAGCTCCACCCCAAAGTGAACTTCTGCTGATCGGAACCCTCCCCCCCTCCGGTGTCACATTTGACACCTTTCAGGGGGGAGGGGGGTGCAGATACCTGTCTAAAGACGTGTCACATCCCGTCGCCCCCCCCCCCCCTGTTGTGTGCTGGGAACACCCGGCTCCCAGCACACAGTGGGAGCCAATCGGTGGGCGCAGCGCGACTCGCGCATGCGCCGTAGAGAACCCGGCAGTGAAGCCGGAGCGCTTCACTTCCTGGTTCCCTCACCATGGATGGAGGGGGGAGCAGCAGAGTGATGAGCGATCGCTCGTCCTCTGCTGTGCACGGCGCTGGACTCCAGGACAGGTAAGTGTCCTAATATTAAAAGTCAGCAGCTGCAGTATTTGTAGCTGCTGGCTTTTAATATTTTTTTTTTGAGCGGACATCCGCTTTAAGTTAGCACATAAATGATATCACTAAAGCCAAGATTTGAACCATCTATAGGCAGACTCCCCACCAAGAGAACACAATAGCACTGAATGTGTTGATGGGGGAATCTAGCGATTTTCTTTTCTGCAATCCGTGATGGCATGAAAGAAAATTGCATCCTCCATGGCCTGCCTAACAGATTCCTACATCCACACATGCTGGATGGATGGAGAAATCGACAACCCGTTTATTTGTGTGTCAGAAGTGAAGTCAATATAGCAGTCCGCTTCTGTCGAACAAGGAGGGCCACACAGAGATTGTGATAAGTCCAGTCCCTGCTAAATTAAGGATTCTTCCGTCTTTGCCCACCTTTAAGCTACAAACTTTCTGCATTGATTGATGACCAATTCCGTACAAGATTCAACTACTGCTATTAGATCATTAGCCTTTTAGATGTTGTCTCTAAGGGAAACAAATGTTGGAACAAGGTGTCTACTGGTGCTATTCATTGTTACCATAATAAGGACCCAGAATTGTTTTTGATTCTTTCATTTTTGAACTTGCCAACTGAGCTATTGTATGCCTCTGATGAACGTTTAACCCTGCAGTTGGTACTCTATCAGGCTTTTAGACTAAAGAATTGGAAAGGGCAATAATTATGTGCAAAATGCAAAAAAAAATATATAATAATCAGAAAACAAAACATTTCTCTAATTTCACAATAGCTTAGTTGCTAGTTAGCTATCCGCTTTTGCACTATGAACATCTTTATTGCCTTTTGAACAGTTTTTTTTTTAAATATGTCTTTATGTGTACTTGTCTGCTTGTTTATTGCTTTCCTCTTTGCTCTTTTTATTTGATTTAACCCCCCCCCCCCCCTCACTCTTTGATATAAATATGGAGTTTGCCACTCCAACCAGTCACACACACCTTTTGTACTACTGGAGAGCCCCTCTACTCGTCTTTGTATAGAATGAGCAGTTCCCTTGTTTGTTAGTTATTTGTCCCCTTCTGACCCCTAATCTCCTGATTCAGCCCCTGTACAGGATGAAACATCGAAGACTGAATGTGAAAAGGCTGCAGAAGGCACTACGGTATGTACTCTAAAGAGGCGATAACAATAGCTCACAGCTTTGGGATAAACCAGACGGGTGGCCAGGTTCATTTCACCAGCTTTGCTTTCACTTACAAACTATTAGTAGTCCTGTTCTGTTCAATATAATCATTATGTTAACATAGCTGGGCAGTTGAAAGAGAATGTATTTTGTCAGAAATATGGGCACTGAATTTCTGTATATTTTGCTAGCTCTCTGACAGTCATGATAATATTCTTTCTTCCTTAGCTAGTGTGTCAGTGGTTAGCAAAAAATAAGCATTCATTCAAGTTGGAACTCTCAACCGGCATATTTTTATTGGGTCAGTCAGTCACTAAGTAGGAAAACTAAGAATGAGAATGACAGCCAGGTTACTATCAAATTGTGTCATTAGTGCATCCACCCTTATTTTTGACCTTGCTAATAAAATTAACGCCGCACAAGTCACTATGGTCTCGTGCATCTATGCCCTGAGTTGTGTCTAATGAATGAAGTACTAATTTATTACACAAATATGCTTTTACTATTTGTAGGCAACAGGTAAGTCTTATGGAAAATGAAATATATAATATGTTTCTTTTTTGCACCAACATGCAGGATGTCAGGTAGTTTGGACCTTTTACTATTGATTCTGTGTATAAATTGAGCTATCTATAAAATGATATTGTTGGCAGGACTAAAGTTTGTGGCACACATAATACGGTTGTACTCACTCTGTATAATTTCCTTTAGAGCAGTGTTTCTCAACTCCAGTCCTCAAGCCCCCCCAACAGGTCATGTTTTCAGGATTTCCCTCAGATAAAAAGGCTGTGGGAATTACTAAGGCAGTGAATCTGATCAAATCACCTGTGCAAAATAATGGAAATCCCGAAAACCTGAGGCGTGAGGACTGGAATTGAGAAACACTGCTTTAGAGTAACCAAAAACTAAGAGTTGTCTTCAAAAAATTTCCGTACTTTTATATTTTCATTGGAAACGGTGAGGGAGGGTAGTAGTTGGTCGTGTCTGAGGCCCCGTACACACGACCGGTTTTCTCAGCAGAATCCATCAAGAAACCTGATGGGAGACGTATTATGCCGAGAAAATCGGTCGTGTGTACACTTTTCGCCGAGAAAACCGCAGAGAAACTCATCGAGCCAAAAAGAGAGCATGTTCTCTATTTCGGTATAAGATGAGAGAAAAAGTTAACCGCTCAGAGGTCCCAAGGAGCTAAAGCTGAAAGGTAGGATCCAACCCCTGGGTGCAGGCACTGCAATAGTATGTAAAATTGTATGGAGAAAAACCCGGACGGCTGGGTTTATAATAAAACAGATCACAGCATTAACATGTCACAGCAAAAAACAGAAAAGAGCTGACGCGTTTCACACCAAAATACAGTGCTTATTCATAGCTGATGGTATGAATAAGCACTGTATTTTGGTGTGAAACGCATCAGCTCTTTTCTGTTTTTTGCTGTGACATGTTGATGTTGTGATCTGTTTTATTATAAAGGAACATTTTTTGGATGCGCCCGTACTGGTATTTCTCCATACAATTTTGTATGTTCTCTATTTCCTTGACGGCAATGGGAAAATTTGTCTCGACGAGTTTTTGGACAGCAGAACGAGAAACTCGACGAGAAAAACTATGTGTTTTGCTCGTCGAGTTTCTCGGTCGTGTGGACGGGGCCTCAGAGTGTCATGTGAAGAGTCTGTCTGGCAAGCCGGCTGACTTTGCAGTTTAGTATCAGAGTTGTTACACTATGGTGAAGATGGCTGCTAAACTTTTTTTTTAAATGCGGATTTTTTTTGAAAAACCCTTGTATGTATTGCATGAATCCTGCCAAAGCAATCCCATTAATGTATAACTAATTACTTAGCCCATCATTCCAAAAAAATCTAAAAATTATCTACTATCAGACTGTAACATGGGTGGCCAGCATTTGAGTTGACTCTTATGCCCTGTACACACAATGAAAATTTCCGATGGGATAAAATCTGATGGAATTTTCCGTTGGAATTTCATTCAAGCTGTCTTGCATACACACTGTCAGACCAAATTCCGACCATCCAAAACACGGGGACGTAAAACACTACAACGAGCCGAGAAAAATGAAGTTCAATGCTTCAGTGCATGCGTCGACTTGATTCTTAGCATGCATGTTTTTTTCTCCATCGGAGTTTCACACAGACAATCGGAGTTTCCATCGGAAAAAAATAAAACATGTCCTATTTCTAAACTCCGATGGAAAAAAGTCAGGTGGGGCCCACACACGTTCGGAACCAAGACCAAGGGTCTCCATACTATGGCCCTCCAGTTGTTCAGGAACTACAATTCCCATCATGCCTAGTCATGTCTGTGAATGTCAAAGTTTTACAATGCCTTGTAGGACATGTAGTTCCGCAAAAGCTGGAGGTCCATAGTTTGGAGATTCCTGCTCCAGACCATTAAAAAGAACAGTGTATATTAAAGCCCAATTCTTTAGGTGAATTTTATATTTTAGAAAAAAATCTCTCTATAGTGCTCAAATAAAAAAAAAAATGCTGTTTCATTTGCAATGCCCACCTCCTTTCCAGCGTTGTCCGTTACAGTACCACTACACCTGCCTGAAGACATCTGGAAAAGGTAAGTATAAAAAATATAATGCTTCAAGTTCTGCTTCAGGGAGAACCTCCAGGGCGAAGGGGCTAACTGTTAGGAAGATGGATAATGGAGCCCAAAGTTTGGCTTTAAAGCGGAACTCCACATCTTTACTGAAAGCGGAACACATGTCTTTACTGATACACACACTTTTGTAGTCTGTATGTTCACTGCTTCCTGGCTTTGTTTTACGACTTCTAGGGTCAACTTTATTGCTTTTCAAAGATGATGGTGCTGATTTATTGTCCAATGAGGAGGCATAAAGGTGACATTGGAAGCCACAAAGCTCAACCAGGAAGATGATTTGATTCAGGAAGTAGGCATATTACCTGTCTGGCAGTGCAGAGTGGAAACTGTGTATAAATAACAAATCAAATGCTTTGGCAGATAAAACTCCGTGTTTGGGCTGTTTGTCTGGAGTTTTGCTTTAAAAATCAAAGTTCTGTGCAATTATGGTAGTATTATGTAAAGTCTCTGGGATATTCATGCACGCTTCAGAAGCCCTGGCATATTCATAAGAGATATAAATCACACTCCCAGTAATCAGCTATAGTAATGGTACTATTCAGAATGTTTGTGGCGCAAGAATAGCTATTCCCAAACATACCCAATGTAGGCTAATTGTTGTCTCTCACATACAGAAAACCTGTCATTGATGTTTCCCACAGTCGACATGCAGATTGATACTTGGGCTTGAATATTTGAATATAACTATATGCATATATTGTACATGAATATATTATATACAGCCTCATCTCCCCAAAAAGTCTGCTGATGCTGTGTAAAATCTACATAACAATCTCATAAACCCATATTTTATTAACAATAAAAAACACATCAAATGTTTAAACTGAGAAAATTTACCATTTCAAGAAAAAAATAAGGTAATTTTGAAATTAATGGCAGCAACACACCTCAAAAAAGTTGGAACAGGGCTATGTTTACCATGATGGAGAATCCCCTCTTATTTTAACAACACTCTGTAAATGTCTGTGAACTGAGACTCTGGGAGAGAAATTTTGCCTCATTCTTGCCTGATATAGAATTCTAACTGCTCAACAGTCATTGCTCTTCTTTGTCATATTTTTAATTTCAAGATGTGCCAAATATTTTCAAATGGTGAAAGGTCTGGACTGCAGGCGGGCCAAGTAAGTACCTGGAGTGTTCTACTACAAAGCCATGCTGTTGTCATCGATGCAGTATGTGGTTTAGCATTGCCCTGCTAAAATATACAAGTCCGTCCCTGAAAAAGTCGTCATCTGATTGGGAGCACTTGGAAATAACTTCCAGCATTGATGGTGCCTTTCCAGATGTTCAAGCTGTCTATTCCATACACACTAAAGCATCCCCCACACCATACAAAAAAGCATGCCTTTGAACTGAGCACTGATAACAAAACAGGTCTCTCTTCTCTTTAGTTCAGAGGATGCAGGCTAATATTTCCCCCAAAAAATTATAATTTTGATTTGTCTGATCATAGAACAGTTTTCCACTTTGCAGCAGACCATTTTAAATGAGCTTGTGAGCTTGGGACCAGAAAAGACAGTGGCATTTCTGGATCTTGTTCAGATTTGGCTTCTTCTTTGTATGACGCGACGAACTGTGTTCACAGACAGGGATTTTTAGAAGTATTACTAAGCCCATACAGAATCATGCCTGTTTTGAATGCAGTGCCGTCTTTCGGCCTTGTCTCTTGCGTACAGAGATTTTCTTGATAATATTATGTACAGCAGATGATGATATATTTAGTCTTTGCAATTTTACATTAAAAAACATTATTCTGTTTTATTAGTCACAATTGGTGTACCTCTGAGACACTCTGAAATCAATTTCAAAATTATATTTTTTTTTCTTAAAATGGTACAATTTCTCATTTTAAACATTTGATATTTTTTGTATTATGAATAAAATATGGGTTTATGTGATTAGCAAATCATTGCATTCTGTTTTTATGTGGATTTTACACAGCATCCCAACTTTGTTGGACTTGAGGTTGTATAAAGATTACTGTATATAAATATATACATTAAGCTGAGAGAAAGGTGGATACATAGTACATACTCCTGCAATCAGACCTATTCAGCTCAAATATGGGAATATTTCTGAAACCTAACTGCAGCGGCTAGCATATAAAGCTGATACACTAGTAAAATCTTGTTTGAATTGTTCATAATGAAGAGAAAATTTAAAGGAGCGGGATGGAAATTTGTTCTGGAATCAACACATTTGTAACATTTCTGCAGTTTTGTTGCATTTTTACTGGCTTCTGTATGACAACAGGCACCTCTTAAAATTAAAAACGTATTAAAAACCGATCAGAAAATGAAACGTGATTATGCAATATCAAGTTAGAGGTATCTGATAGGAGCATACATAAAAAGGTGTGGTCTTACAGGAACCCAGTTGGGTTATATAGTGAAAAGAGAGTTGGTCCAAGGCCCCTAAATGTTCTCAAAACTTTTTGAAGACCCCCTATTATTGTATGTAAGTTAGTACAGCGGGAAAGCAGAATTTATCAGCTGTTTCCACACTAGTGTGATTTTAGATGCTACTTGAGTCGTGCAGAATTATAAGACAATGGAAATCACTAGGGTTGTCCCGATACTTGTACTCCCGCAAATACCCCCGATGCCAAAAATAGAATACTTTGCCCCCCCCCCACCGTCGCACCCGCCGCTGCCGTACCCGCCGTCGCTGCTGCCGCCGCCGCTACAACGAAAGCCGCCGCCGCATGTTTAAAGCGTGCGGGAACATCACAGCTTTCATTTGAATAGCTGTAATGTTCCCGCCGCGTATAGACAGACACTCCCCCTTGTTCGGGATTGGATGGGTGATCGTAATTTGTCCAATTACGAGCAAGGGGGAGTGTCTATATGCGGCCGGGAAAACAGCTATTCAAATGAAAGCTGTGATGTTCCCCGGGCAGCTGCGACGGCGGCTGCTGCCAGGTATGGGGGAAATGGCTACGGGGACATGGATGGATGGAGGGACATGGATTGTGGGGACATGGATTGATGGGACATGGATTGAGGGGACATGGATTGTGGGGACATGGATTGATGGGACATGGATTGTGGGGACATGGATTGTGGGGACATGGATTGTGGGGACATGGATTGAGGGGACATGGATTGAGGGGACATGGATTGAGGGGACATGGATTGTGGGGACATGGATTGTGGGGACTTGGATTGATGGGGACATGGATTGTGGGGACATGGATTGTGGGGACATGGCTGGAGAGACATGGCTGGAGGGACATGGCTGGGGGGACATGGCTGGGGGGACATGGCTGGGGGGACATGGCTGGGGGGACATGGCTGCAATATGTGGGGGACATGGCTGCATATGTGGGGGACATGGCTGCAATATGTGGGGGACATGGCTGCATTTGGGGACACATTTAAAAAAAAGTATCGGCATTCGGTATCGGCGACTACTTGAAAAAAAGTATCGGTACTTGTACTCGGTCCTAAAAAAAGTGGTATCGGGACAACCCTAGAAATCACAATTGCAATTTTGGAAAAGGTTGCAGTACTACTTTGGTGCAATTCCAGCACGGTTTGGCCCCATAGAATATGCAAACCACTTTAAAGTAGCATACAAGTTGCACTACATAATTACACTGAAAGTCAGGTCAAAATCGGATTGAAGCAGTGTGAACCTGGCCTAAAGAACACTTTTCCTGCCACTGCATATACAGTATGCATAACGCTGTTGGCAATATGCTAAGATGTAAAAGCCCAAATAGTGCTCCTGGTTTATTATATTTATGCGAGATCCCTGACCAGCACTCAGACCTATGGAATGCATTTCTCATTTCCTCATGACACCATTTAGACTGAAAGTGAAGGAATTAAACTTTTAAGAAACAGACACTCACCTATCCAAGGATCCAGCATCGCTCTCACCTGAGCCGGTTCTTCACTGGTCTTCAGGTCACCAGCGATGGCATGTTAACTGTGGGCAGCTGGCTGTGACTCCTTGCGGCTCCATAGCCATGGACAAGCCGTGCTTTATAAAAGGTCCTGCAGCCTTCTGGGACCTGTGATGTGTCCCACAAGGTTGCAAGCACCCTTTGGTTGAAGTTCCGCTTTCACTGGCATGAATATGCCACAGATTATAACTATATGTAAGTTAATTAGTCACATGAGGAAAAGGTTAAACTTGGTTGTCATGGCTGACTACAATGTATCTACAGTTATTTATTTTATTTTATTTTTTTGCACTTACATAAGCCTGAAAGTGGTCTGATAAACATGGCACAAACTGGGTTTGATTTACTAAAACTGGAAAGTGCAAAATCTGGTGCAGCTCTGCAAAGAAATCAATCAGCTTCCAGTTTTTTTTTGTGTCAAAGCTTGAAGAGGTGTTCCGCCCCCCTCCCCCCAAAAAAAAAAAAATTGTTAATAACCAGAAGCTACACATGCTGCAGCTGCTGGCTTCTAATAAATAGGCACTTACCTGTCCTGGAGTCCAGCGATGTTGGCACCCGCAGCTGATGTTTCCATCAGCTGTCGGGGTGCTGCCGCCTCCATTGCGGATAATGGTACCCAAAGGTTTAGAGATTAGGAAATTCCTGAGGACCCGACTTTCTTCTTCCTACAAGACACTGAGATTCCGGTTAAACTCTAAAAAAAGTCGATCCTCTGCCATCTCCTGAATGCAGCAAGAGCATGCATCCCAGTAATGTGGAAGCAGACCCAACCTCCATCAGTAGGGATGTGGCCTAAACAGGTAGAACATTTGAACACAGAGGAGACTTGGTCCGGACATCCCTAGGGAAACAGGGAGTCTATTTGGAAACATGGTCCTTATGGAATCTTTTAAAATATACAGAGGAGGGAAGAGCCCTTATAGATGCGAACTGAGTGGAGGCTACCTGGGGATCCATGGGGGGTGAGGCGCGCGGGGGGTGGACGAGAGAGAGGAGAGGTGTTTTTTTTTGGGGTGGGGTGGGGAGGGGGAAAATATGAAATGAAGAGAACTTTATGGACACAGGGAGAATAAAGAGGGACTGGAGATCCCCCCAGCTCTGAAGACACGATGTGGGTCTTGGAGGGAGGGGGATGGTTATCCATCGGCACATGTATGTAGGAATAATTGGCTTGATTTGAAGTAATATGAATAAGGTGTAAGGGGGAAAAAGGTTATTAAGCTCACCAATATATAGGAACATAGTATACCATGGTATATTATCCAGCAGATAGAGGTGGATATTATGTTATGTATGTTGTTTATGGAATTTAGTTTGTTTTCTTGTTTAAAAAAAAAGGCTTCATGCCAGGAACCCTACTGCGCATACACGGGGCCCAATCCTCTTTCCTACTGGCCCAGCGGCCGGGGAGAAGGAAGGAGCCCCGCGCTGACGTCACAGGCCGCGGCCTGGACTCCCAGAAGTGGGAAAGGATACCTGTCCCCCCTCCCCCCTGAAAGGTGCCAATTGTGGCACCGGAGGGAGAGAGGAATCCGATGAGTGGAAGTTCCACTTTTGGGTGGAACTCCGCTATAAAGTGAAGTGATTGGCTAGTATGCATCACTGCACCTGATTTTGCACTCTCCAGTTTTAGCAATGCCCGGTACACACAATGGGATTATCGGACAAATGATCGTCAGTTTTCTTTGAAATCGCCAGTACGGCAAAATAAAAATTCGGAAGTAATGTCATGTGTTGTAATGCATTTGTATTGCATTTTCGAACACTAGCTGTACTAATTAAACAAAAATCGTACAATCTGGGATTGTACAAAAATAATATTTGTGCATAATATTGGATGAACTGTCACGATCAGCTCTCGAAAGCACTGTACCAATAATCCAATTATCATACAATCGCTTCAAAAGCGGTATTTTTTATACGATTTTCTGATTGTGTATACGGAGCTTAAAGCGGGTGGCCCATTAATTTTTTTTTTAAAAGCCAGCAGCTACAAATACTGCAGCTGCTGACTTTTAATATTAGGACACTTACCTGTCCTGGAGTCCTGCGGGGTCCGCAGCAGAGGATGAGCGTTCACTCGTCACTCTGCTGCTCCCCCCTCCATCCACAGTGAGGGAACCAGGAAGTGAAGCGCTGCGGCTTCACTGCCCGGTTCCCTACGGCGCATGCGCAAGTCGCGCTGCGCCCGCCGATTGGCTCCCGGTGTGTGCTGGGAGCTGAGAGTTCCCGGCACACAACGGGAAAAACCCGTCTTTTGCCCGAGACTGCGGGCCGGAAGTGGGTGAAGATACCTGTCTTTAGACAGGTATCTGCACCCCCCTCCCCCTGAAAGGTGTCAAATGTGACACCGGAGGGGGGGAGGGTTCCGATCAGCGGATCTTCACTTTAGGGTGGAGATCCGCTTTAAATAAACCCTGCTACGCCGTATTATAAAGCGATGAATCAGTTGCAGTGCTGATTTCCGTTTAAAAAATAGACAATCTGAGACTGCATTTATACTACAGCGTTTTGAATCGAGGGGAGATCTGCCCGCGATTTGACAGCGCTGATGTGTGAATGACAAAACGCTGAACTCGCATTTGAGATGCCATTCATTTGAATGACACCTCAAATCGCGGTCTGACGATTGTCACCCGATAAAATATGCCGCAATCGCGGGACGCACGCCACCCAAAAATAGTTCAGGAGCTACTTTGAAAAGGAGTAGAAAAGGAGAAATTGGAACGCTGCTTATAACTTTTCAGGTTTGATACATTTTTTTTTGAATCTGGCTGCTTTTGGCCAAAGCTCTCTCTTTTCTTATTTTTTTCCCCCCAAAAAGAACCCGTAATAAAAATGACATTATTTGAATTGTTCTTCTCAAGCCACCCACATGATAGCTACACACTTGTTCTCGTAGTTATAGATATAAAACGGCACAATGAAATATTTATACATACGATAAGCATAACATTTACTTAGTAACTACAGGGTTTGCTTCTTTCAGTTGCACTTATTGTAATTATCACAGGATGTAAGCAGATTTTCGAATAGCTTCAAAGTAGTTAGTGGTCATACGTGCAGTAGTAATAACGTACAATGCACTCACTAGTCCCAGCATGCCCAGGCTTTACCTCTGTCACATGTTCTGCATTAGCCTGGAGCTGCAGGAAGTGATCTTTCCCAGGGAGGGGGGTGGACAGCTGAGGGTTAAACACAGGCCCAAGTCTGTAACACCCAGCAGGGGAGGAGATAGAAGGGGGAGAGGATTTGTTTACCAGCTAGGCCTAAAGAAGAGAAGAACGAGTAAGAGAGAGAAAGATTTTTATTAAAAGAGAATAAAAAAGACAGGCAATAGCTATTGGAAGAGTGCAGAAAGTAGCTGAGCCTTGTTACGAGAAGGTCGTCAGCGTGCTTTATTTAGCATTCGTTACAGTCAGGGGCGGGTGAGTGGAAGGCATGGAAAGGAGTGAGGAGTGTGAGGGATAGTTTGGGAGAGACAGCTCTGAGGAGTGAAGAAAGAGGTAGAAGATTATAGAAGTGAGGGTGGTAAGGTAAGGGTGCAGGGTACAACGTGTACGGGGCCGCACACGACGGCTCCCCAGCCAGTACAACTTAGGATAACATAAGGTGACCACTGAGTAAAAGTTCACAAGTATTCGTGTGGGGACTAAGCTGAGGGACTTGGCAGAGCTAGTGGGAAGTGTCATCTCCTCCTGGATGGATATGGAAGATGTTTTATTTATGTTCAGAACGGTAAGTGACATTAAACAAGACAAGTTATGGGGCGAGGAGAATGTGTGCAGACGTGAAAGGGTCACGCTTATTAGACGGGTACACTAAGAAGGAAGTGCTTTGTCCAAATGTATGTTTGTTTGCAGAATTTACAAACACAGTAGTTCCACATCCTCAATACGTTACTTCATACATCACAAGAAGCTGACAAGCTGTAGTTACAGCCCAGATCCGTAAGCCAATAGTACACTGAACGCTCCATCAGGGAGCGTGGCCTGTCTGTGCTGTCACATGTTATGTGTGCACTCCATGGGCTGTTAAAGGCCTCATTCGCACCGGCACTCCTGGCCTTTCGTTTTTCTAAATGCACAAGTTCTCTACTTTACCTTTTATACTTTCCAGATCATTTTTTCTTAGAACAGCCTACTTTAAAACAGGTTACTTTGTGTTTAAATCAGTAAAGAGTTTAACGTTCGATTGTGGGCACACAGGATTCTGTTCTGTTGCGGAACTACGAGTTCTATTATTTCTCTGACTTTGGGAGTCATGCCTGTCAGCTTTTGTAATGCCTCATGGGACTTGTAGTTCCGCAACAGCTGGAGGGCCACCAGTTTGAGACTTCTGCTAAAACGCAGCTTTACTGCAAGGCCCTAAAGGCAGCTAAATGTCCATTCGGAATTATACCTTTAAAAAATCACTACCTGCAGTTATATGTGCATCTAAACACAGGTTTACCCTGCAAGTGTGAATAAAGCCTTATGGTGGCCATACACGATTCAATTTTATTATCAGATTATTATTGTCTGATCGATTATAGAAAACAATCATATCTGCAAAAAAATTTGACTAGCCACAACGTCTCACCCAATCTATTTAGATCAGATGTGATCAAACTGAGTTGATTGGCCAGGGCAGAAAATATTGTTGTTGTTTTTTTGCATCGAATGGCAGCATCAAGATACTGGGGTTGATTTCCTGAAGGCAAAAAGACTGTGCACTTTGCAAGTGCAGTTGCAAGTGCAGTTGCTCCAGAGCTTCATAAATGAGCAGAAGCTCTGCTAACTTCCATTATCCAATCATGTACAAGCAATAAGGCTGTTTTTTTTTTCTTGCACATGATTGGGTACTCCTTGCAAAATGAAGCCTTACCTCACTTACTAAGCTTTGGAGCAACTGCACTTGCAAAGTGCACAGTCTATTTTCCTTTAGTAAATCAACCCCACTGTGTTCATGGATATGATCATATTTCGATCGGTTATGAGATTACATGGTGGAAACAAAAATTGATTGATAATTTATGATTATATATATCTTAACTATTGATCAAAGTCCACTTACTTATTCAGTTGAATGGGTTGTCGACTATTGATCGATGTTTCCTATAAGAAGAGATGAATCAGAAAATAAATTGTTCATTTATCATAGTGTGTGAGACCACCATTAGACCCATTTCATATCTGTGTTCTTTGATATGGTTGACCACCCCCTCCTCCTCAAAAAACTCCACAACTTTGGTCTCCGTGACTGTACTCTTCGCTGGTTCTCTACCTACTTATCCAACCGTACCTTTAGCATTAATTGCAATTCTACTTCCTCTTTTCCTCTTCCTTTCTCTGTTGGGGTCCCCCAAGGTTCTGTTCTTGGACCCCTCCAATTTTCAATCTACACCTCCATCCTGGGTCAGCCGATAGCCTCCCATGGCTTCCAATACCATCTCTACGCTGACGACACTCAAATCTATTTCTCTACCCCTCAACTCACTCCATCATTCTCTTCACGTATCACTAATTTACTATCGGATATATCAGTCTGGATGTCACACCACTTCCTCAAACTCAATATATCCAAAACGGAACTTATAATTTTTCCTCCCCCACGTGCCTCCTTCCCCGATCTCTCTGTCAAAATTGATGGCACGACCATAAGCCCATCCCCACATGCCAAGGTCCTAGGAGTAGTCCTGGACTCTGAACTTTCCTTCAAGCCCCACGTCCAATCACTGTCCAAATCTTGGCGCCTCAACCTCCACAACATCTCCAAAATACGCCCCTTTCTAACCAATGACACCACAAAGCTCTTAATTCACTCCCTGGTCATCTCTCGCCTCGATTACTGCAACTCTCTCCTCATTGGTTTACCTCTGCGTACTCCAACCCCCCTTCAGTCCATCACGAATGCTGCTGCCAGACTCATCCACCTTACCAACCGCTCGTTCTCTGCTGCTCCTCTCTGTTAATCTCTCCACTGGCTTCCGCTCACCCAACAAATTAAATTCAAAATACTAACAACTACGATACAAAGCTATCCACAACTCTGCCCCCAGCTACATCACTGACCTAGTCTCTAAATACCAACCTAATCGTTCTCTTCGTTCTTCTCAAGACCTCCTGCTCTCTAGCTCTCTCATAGCCTCCTCCCATGCTCGTCTCCAGGACTTTTCCAGAGCCTCTCCAAGTCTATGAAACTCCTTACCCCAATCTGTCCATCTATTTCATGCTCTATTAGCTTTTAGAGGATCCCTGAAAACCCTCATCTTCAGAGAAGCTTATTCTACCCACACCTAAAAACTGTATTTTAATTTTGTCCATCTGATCATCCCCCACAGCTACTACCCTTTGTTCTACTTAACCCTTCCTTCTAGACTGTAAGCTCTAACGAGCAGGGCCCTCTGATCCCTCCTGTATTGAATTGTATTGTAACTGTACTGTCTTCCCTGATGTTGTAAAGCGCTGCGCAAACTGTTGTATAAATCCTGTATAATAATAATAATATAAGCACAGGCAACAGGACTAATCACACACCTCAGCCTTTGCACTGCAGTGTGGTAAAGTAATCAACACTGTACATTTAATACCAAGGCCTCATGCACACTGAATGTTATAGAAACGCCAGTAGCCTGTATCCTCAGGTGAAACACAGATATAAAACATATCCTTCTACATAAGCTTTACCTGTTTATCTGCAGTCTTCTCTTTTCTATATCTGTTTAAAGCGCTGAATGTAAAAAACTTGCCTGAGTTCAGAAAAAAGAGGGAGCGTAGAGCTGAAGTTAAACTCTGCAGAGTTCAGTGAGGAGAGGTCTGAGAGCTGATTGGGGAAAATAGACACACCACCTTCACATAGCTGGAGATCCCTCCCCTGTCACCATGTTTCTTTTGGTGTCAGGAAAACTTGTCAGAAGTGACTGATGCTGATAGCAGAAGAACGAAGCAGCCGACAGAAATTATAATAATTTTAATTGTGACAGGTACACACTATAGTATAGAGAGATATGCTTTGTTCAGATTTCATGTCTGAGGTGTACACCCAACATTAACTCTTTCATGACCAGGGATCATTTATGCCTAGATACCCAGGTCAAATTTAGCAGTATAAGCTTGCATCTGTTAATTTGACAATAATAATATGCATACCTTAATCATGTTTTGTAGATTTTGTAAGAGCATATAAAGGGCCGTACACACGGGCCAAATATCAAGCGGTTTTGGCCCGTTCAATAGAAACCAGCCGATATTCGGCCCGTGTGTACGGCCAGCGACCATGTTTTGTCAAATTGGCTTGACCAAAAGGGTCTGCCGTTCAGCGCTCTCAGCTATTGACTGTTGTTTTCTGGCGGGGGAGGGGGGCATCCCCCTGTAAGAACACAATAGCACATCGGGGGAGATGGCTGTATTAACATCAGATTTCGGATATGCTGGCAAATACATAAAAATATAAAAAATATATATATATTTTTACTGAACTGTATAATAGGTCTGCTAAAACAAATGTTAAAGTTATGTCATGTGACTTTAAAAGCCTAACTTGCATCTATTTCATTGCTTACAGGTTCCTTTTAAATTATGAGATCTGACACTGTTAACTTTTTCAATTACATATTTTGAAGTCTTCACTTTTAATATTGCTTCACTATTTAGTAAGCTGCTGACCTAGAACAATCATGCAGGTCTGCAGTCCTAATCTTACTGGCTTCTTACAAGTCTGTGATATCAGCTCCCCTATTTTTACCGGACACCCTGACATATTTCAGCTTCTTATAATGTGATCAAATCACCTAATTCATATTAGATAGTCTTGTAACCTCTATACAAAGGGTTCCAGAGAAAATGCTCTATTATATCAGATATTTGTTTAATACGATTATTGGATGCCACATCCAATACCACTTAAAGGACCACTTCACCTTTAGTTAAAGGCGTTGTAAAGGCAGAAGGTTTTTAATCCTAATGCATTCTATGCATTAAGATAAAAAAATCTTCTGTGTGTAGCAGCCTCTCCAGCACCCTCCACTTACCTTCCTGAGCTCCTTCTCAATCCAGCGATATCCACGATCCCCTTTAGCCATCCAGTACACTCCTCCTGGTTGGCTGAGACAGAGCAGCGGCGCGGTGTAAATCAAAGTCAGTGAGCCAATCAGGGGAGAGAGGAAGCGGGGGCCAGGGCAGGGCTCCATGTTTGAATGGATACATGGAGCTCTGACTCGGCTTGGATGCTCCCTGTAGCAAGCTGCTGGCTGAGGGGCAAAGGAGGGAGGGGCTAGGTGTGGCAAAGGGACCCGAGAAGAGGAGGATCCGGGCTGCTCTGTGCAAAATCAACTACATAGAGGAGGTAAGTATAACATGTTTGTTATTTAAAAAAACAAAAACAAGCCTTTACAATCACTTTAATTTTTTTTTTTTATAAATTCCCCCATCCTCTGAGCGCAGGCCACTGGAATAATATTTATCTTCCTCCCCAATCCAGTGATCTTTCATCCTACATGGTCCCAGCTGGGTACCCATCATAGTGTGCATGTGTGCAGCGGCCCCGCTTATTGCTCTGAGTCAGGCCTCGTACATACAACCGTTTTCCTCGACAAAATCCATCAAGAAACTTGGTGGTAGAGCTTTTTTGCCGAGGAAAACGGTCGTGTGTATGTTTTTCGTCGAGAAAACTGCCATAGATCTCGACGAGAAAAAAAGAGATCGTCAGGAGTCTTAATTTCAAAATAAAGTATGAGACGGGAGCGCACCTTCGGTAAAAGTAGCGTTCGTAATAGCACATTCGTCACGCTGTAACAGACTGAAAAGCACGAATCGTCTCTTACCAAACTTTTACTTAACACGCAGTAACATGAGATTAGCAAAAGCAGCCCCAAGGGTTGTGCCAGTGGAATCAAACTTCCCCTTTATAGTGCCGTCGTACGTGTTGTACTTTACCGCGTTTGAGAATGACGAGATTTTGTCTTGACAGTGTGTACGCAAAGAAAGCTTGACAAGCCTGACAAGAAACTCATCGAGGAAAACGATGTTTCTTATACGACGAGATTCTCGGTCCTGTGTACGAGGCCTCAGTCATACTCATGACGGTCTCCAGTGTCCCCTCCGAGTATGGCTTACTCATTGGAATAATTGAAGCTGCAATTTTTATGCGCAGTATGAAGAGGTACTAGCTGGGGGGGGGGGGGGGGGGTTATTCCAGTACAAGTTCATTATAGGTGAAGTTGTCCTTTAAGGTTCTGTTTAATAACTGAAAGTTATGTGTGATACAAAAGAAGGAATGGTGTTATAGGCAGGGAAGTAACTCGCACATATACAATGTACACAAGTCATAAACTGTATGACATATTATATTGTATTAACTTTAGAGACATGTGCAGGCCTAAACGTCTTTATAAACATGCGTTAGACAACAGCTTCTGTAATACCAAAATTTGTAAATATTCGGAAAGTATTCCTACAATACAGGTAAATTAAAAATTAACTGAGAACAGTATCTGATCTATATTTTCTTTCAGTTTCTGTGAATCAAGCGAATTTCAAGTATCCTATTTTAGCACAATAGGAAATACACCTGTTTTATCTGTCCATCTCTGCTAAATGGTAGAATATATACTTAACACCCTAATGCTGATGTAACACAAATATGCAGCCCCACTGCACTAGGCTTTTGGTCGCATATTTGGGGTCACGTATCTCCCTTTGTGCATGGAGCACGTCCTCACAACGTGCTCCCAGCACCAAGACTGGAGTCTCACCAAGAGTACTCTGAACTCCCAATTCGAGGTCACCTGATCACTGCGGTAGCCTCTGATTGGCTACCACAGTGATCAGTCACTGCGAAGCCCACTGCTGTGTTTTTCTCTTGCAGAGAGAAACAAAAAGTGTGTGTAAAAAATATAGAAATATAAACAAATTAAGAAAAAAGGCCTGCATCAAGGTTTGAGCTAGGTCAGTGCTAGGGTTAAGGCTCAAAGGTCAAGGTCAGGGGCAGGATTTTTTTTCTCAATTTTTCTAAATTAGTATCAGTGTCCGTGTGTTTTAAGTAGGACTAAAAAAATAAAATGCGCACTGTTGTTTCTGGGCTGTACTAAATGTGCAAACAACAAATAACAATTTATTTTGGGTTATTCTTTGGTGGAAGATTATGATAGTAACAATAAATGTTCAGCTACATTTGAATGAAATATATATTGTTTACTATTGTGGCCCAGTTTTTCCCTAAAAAATAAATAAAAATCAGGAGATATCCATTATCATTTATCACCAAATGAAAGCCCAGCTTTACTAACACATGTCAAAGTTGCAAAATTGTGCCTTAGACGCGAAGGGGTTAAGCTGATAGCTGACTGCGCACTATAGCTTTAATGGTAAGTTGGCTGTGCAGAATCATGATTCTGCTTTTCTGGGTAGGGGGCACAAGCTGGCTGTGCTGTGATTAGTCACAGCACAAGCCAAATCAGCGTGTGCCAGCCAATTGATGACCGCTGGCACCCACTGATCGGCGTGGAGGAAGACAGGACAGGTCTCTCTCAATATAAACAATACAGAGCTCTGTCTTGTCAGTGGGGCAAAATAGGGAGTAAAAACCAGCAAATCCCTTAGTGAAAGCACCTCACAGTGCACACATAAACACTGGTTAGGCACTTTTACCCTTTGATCGCCATAGATGTTTAACCTCTTCCCAGTCAGCGTCATTAGTACAGTGAGAGTGCATATTTTTAGCACTGATCACTGTATTAGTGTCACTGTTTCCCACAAAGTGTCAGTTCGTGTTGCCTGCCATACTATCGCAGTCCTGCTATAAGT
This sequence comes from Rana kukunoris, assembly GCA_029574335.1. Lineage (NCBI taxonomy): Eukaryota > Metazoa > Chordata > Amphibia > Anura > Ranidae > Rana > Rana kukunoris. The sequence goes on along the minus strand of CM056049.1, from coordinate 271,889,256 downwards.
CGCTGATCGCCACCATTACTAGTATTAAAAAAATAATAATTACAGTATTTATATATATCTATATATATATAGCTTGTAGACACTTTAGCTTATGTGCAAACCAATCAATGTACACTCACTGGGATTTTGTTTAACCAAAAATATGTAGCAGAATACATATTGGCCTAATTTAGATTTTTTTAATTGTCTTTTTTTGTTTTTGTTTTTTTTTTTTCAAAAAAAATTGTTTATAGTGCCAAAAATAAAAAGCCTAGTGGTGATCAAATACCACCAAAACGCGAAAGCAAAAAATTCATGTTGGAATTTTTTTTTTGTGGCGAACAAGTTAAAGTACGCGGCATTAGTGCACAGCATTGCATGACCGCGGAATTGTCAGGTAAATTAACACAGTGCCCAAAAACTAAAAATTGCCTGGTCATAAAGGGAGTTAAATCTTCCGGATGTCAAGTAGTTAAGCCCAAAACAAAAAATTATACATATTGTAGCTTACCAATCTTTAAATGTGATGGCTGCATTAAGTTTCTTTTTTCTCTTTTACTTTCACCTACTGATCCAGCCAGTAACAAATGCATGGTAGTTGTGCACAGTAGCCAAGCAGTTTTTAACTTTAGCTTGTTCAATTATGTTTTGACAATAAGGGCCGGTTCACACTAGTGCAATGCCATACATTATATGTGAGTCGCACACATTGCTGTACAGATCACATTCAAAGTCTTTACGATGCAAATTCAGCCATAAAAACTGTATGGCTGAATTTGCATCGCATTCGGACCAAACTCATGCAGGACCGTTTTTTTGTCCGTACCAGAATCAGGTTGCATGGGTTGCAATTTTGATGCAGTGCGAATTTGCAGTAAATTCGCTATTGCATCTAGTGTGAGCCAACCCTAAAACCTGGTAACTGATTGGAGAGCTGTGCCAGATTTAGCATGTTCCAGTTTTAGTATATCCCCCCCTCCCCTTTCTGTCTTAAGGAGTCTCCACTTTGGATGAAGGTGCAATGGAGACAGAAGCATTGGACAGAAGCATTGTCAATCTGGGGAGAAGGTAGTGTTAGGCCTCGTACACACGACAATCCATCTAGAAACTTGGTGGGAGAGCTTTTTTGCCGAGGAAAACGGTCGTGTGTATGCTTTTCATCAAGAAAAGTTTAAATTTCCTCGTCGTGTTCCTCGTCGGGCTAGTTTTCGACGAGAAACACGTTGGTGTGTATGCTTAGAAACCCGCGCACCTTCGGTCAAAGTAGCGTTTGTAATGGAGATAGCACATTTGTCACGCTGTAACAGACTGAAAAGCGCGAATCGTCTCTCACCAAACTTTAACCTAACACGCGGTAACATGAGATTAGCAAAAGCAGCCCCAAGGGTTGTGCCAGTGGAATCGAACTTCCCCTGCTGTCGTACGTGTTGAAGTCACCGCGTTTGAGAACAAGGAGATTTGGTCTTGACAGTGTGTACGCAAAGACAGCTTGTCAAGTTTCTCGACAAGCCTAACAAGGAACTCGACGAGAAAAACTATGTGTCTTTTCCGACGAGTTCCTCGGTCGTGTGTACGAGGCCTTAGATGCACTGGCACATTTAGGTGGACTTAACTAACAAATTAAAGCTGAACTCCAGCTAACACTTTTTTAGCAGTTACAGCTGTAGTATTTTTTCTTATTAGGATAAAGGTATTACACCGTGGTTTTGTACAGAGCAGCCTCTTCTGGGGTCTAACGCTGGTGATCCTGACTCCTTCTCTACGGCGAGTCCCCCCAAAGAAAAACGCTTTCAATGGGGGCACTCAGGCGGACTCGCTTCTGAGCCACCCTGTCTACTTCTTTTGACACAGACAGCATGGCTCAGCCCTGTCCCCCGCACCTTTGTCATGGAATTTGATTAACATTGGCTCCTGCTGCTATCAATCTGTCCTTTGAGGAGGGAGAAAGCAAAGAGAGCCACTGCACTCATGCACAGTGCTGGATCGAGATCAGGCTCAGGTAAGCAACAGGGGGCTGAGGGGGAAAATCTGACACAAAAGTATTATTTTTTTTACCTTAATACATAGAATGCATTAAGGTAAACAAAACTTTAGGATTTAGAACCACTTTAAAGTATTAAAAATGTCCTCCAGAGAAACCATGGATAACAACAGTGAACAGCTCTGTCTTAATAGTCAAGCTTAATAGAAATAGACCTTGCTAGAGACTTGGAAGGCCTGCGGGCACGAGAAATGGGAAGGGAAGAGCAGTTCTCCCTTATATGGTCCGTATGGTCCGAGTTTCGAAAATCAGATGAGTTCTCTATGTGGGTCAAAGGGAACCTTACCGCTGTATAGCTATGGCGGAGGGATTATTACTATTGTTCTATGTAATTGTTCCCCCCCCCCCCCCCATTTTTTCTAAACATTTTTTTTTCTTCTCTGTCTTTTTTTTCTCTTTTTCGTTGTTATGAAGATGATATGCAATGAAGATCTGTAAGAATTTATAATGTATTCAACTAGTATAGGTAGATAGTCATTATATATGTATACCTGTTGAGCATAGGGAAAATCCCTGTAAGATGAATATAAAATAATATTATACAAAAAAAAAATAGTCAAGCTTAAATTTCATTTTAGCTTGATTGTTATGCTCCTCCCTCAGCAGTAAGGGCAGATCAGACATACGGTGGATTTACTAAAGGGCAAATAGACTACGCACTTTGGAAGTGCTTAATGCTTATCCATTACAAAGTAAAACTTCAGCTCTGGGGAAAAAAATGCACAGTCTATTTGTCTATAATAAATGCACCCCATAGGGTTGCACGTGTACAACATCTTCTTACATTTTCATATTAAGCTGGCCTGTTAGCAGATCTTTTGGTGGCTAAAAGGTGGTATATGAGCTGGAAAAGCTACAAATTCCTTTTGTAAATAAGCCACATTTATCATTTTTGTTGGATAGTTGCCTGATGCACATTGCGGTTATGTTGGCAATTCCCCCCACATTCTTTCTTTTTCTTTAGTTATATAATAAATACTCAAATGCATTTAATCATTGAGCAAAACACACTTACAGGCATTATTCAATAAGTACAAATTAAAAATTAGCAATTTGAAACACAAACTCAAGTCTGCAGCTTCTCTATAGTTTCTTTCTAACTGCATCATTTTGTCACTAATCCCTTTTATCTTCTTGCTTAGTTATTATTATTAATATTATTATTATTATTATTATTATACTACAGGATTTATAATATCTGACTTTCTCTACATTTGTGCCTAGGCTATGTCTGATTTGCAGTTTTTATTATTTATAATTTTGCTTGTCCATGGTAGAATTTTCAACATTTTATCAATTATGTTAACAAATAATAATACAACGTATCCTTGACATTTGTTTAGGTATTCTGCTGTCCCTTCTGTGCTTATGTTAGCCCTTCTGAAGAAAAAGTTCACAGTCACGCTGTGTCACAGCATGCGCTGCAGCCAACTTTTCGGTGCCCATTGTGTCAAGAACAGCTGACAGGAACCAGTAATCTAAAGGCACACCTGGGACATGGACACAATGTGGTGTCAGAATGTGTGGAAAAACTGCTGCAGGTGGTGAGTTTAGAGAAAAGTGTGAATGATTAAGTGTACAAAAATTATAAGTCAAAGGTTTTTTGCTTTTGTGTGCATACTATTTTTATTTAATGAATGTATCTGTATGCTACAAGAAATATAGTCACATAAGTCCCAAAAAGTGTTCTAAACACAAACACACACTGGGGTGAATTTAATCAGAATTCAGCCTTGATTTGTGTCAGCCTGTGAACAAGAAATGGGCATCCCTATTAATATGCTTTCTTCAGAGGATGACACAAATACTATATACAAATTACAAGGGGTTACTTCTCTTGTAGATAAAGACTTTGGGAAAATGTGACTTCCATTTACAGACCTCCACACATGTTCACCTACATGTGAGCAGGTCACATGATTTTCTACAATTTAGTACACAAAACTTATACCATCTTTTTTTTCTGTTTCAGGCACAAAAGGTGCATCTAAACTTCAGGACCAGGATTATTCCAGTGAAAATCATAGAAGAACCAGAACAATCTTCCTTGGAGATTCTACCCTCCAGTGAGTATTCATGCTGTCCTCTGTCTTAGTTTTGGTTGTCTTAACTGACTCTTTCTTTTATGTTTAATAGTAATATTTGGATAGTTATATTTTGCTGTTGACTTCAAGAGTTCTTCATCCGTAATTTTCATTCATTATAGGTGAAGCCACAGATACATCCCCTCCAGAATCTCCTGGTGAAATTTCAACAAGCCCGAATGAAGCGACAGATTCTGTTGCCGATACTGACAAATTACCAGAAGAGACTGCGTGTCCCTTGTGCCCTATAACCTCTGAAAATTCTCAAGAACTAAGAACCCACTTGGAGAAGGATCATCCAGAGTTTAGTCAGTCTGATTTTCAGCAAGCATGTGAATCACGCAGTCAAGAAGTTGAAGGTACAGAGCAAGAGGATAAAAAGGGGTCTCAGGAAAGTATACCCGCTCATACTCAACATTCTACATATCGAAAAACCACCAACTTTGCCATGGATAAATTTATGGATCCTTCTAGGCCTCACAAATGTGTGGTATGCAAAGAATCCTTTACCCAGAAAAACATCCTACTTGTACATTATAACTCAGTATCACACTTGCACAAGGTGCGTAAAGCCTCTCTTGATCCTTCACTTTCTAACCGTCATGAATCTGGAGTGGGGTCTACAGGACATGGAGTACAAGCAGGACAAGATAAACCCTACAAATGCACTGTGTGCCATGTATCGTACAATCAAAGCTCAACATTAGAAATTCACATGCGTTCTGTACTTCATCAAACCAGATCAAGGAGCTTGAAGCAGGACCCTACCAAGATTCCCTTAGAAAAACCTCAAAGAGACCCTGTATGTAAGAGTGAAACTACTACTGATTGCAGAGGAGAGACCATAGAATTGCAAGGAGTGGACCTTCCCAAAAAGAGACCACAGCAGATTGGTCCTTGTGTTGGAGTTCCCATTTTGCCCAGTCCAGTTGCTCCACCTCCAGTGCAGCTATCCATGGATTTGTCTAGACCACCACCACTTGTCCAGCCTTCTCCGCTTTTTACATCATCACTCCTTCCCTCATTTCCACTAATACCTGAGGCTCTTTTGAAACTCCAGCGTCAACAGCAGCAGCTTTTGCTTCCATTTTACCTGCAAGAACTCAAAGTTAGTGCAGATGGAGGACCAACACCTTTACTGTCTTTTGGAGGTGCTCAGCAGCCTCCATCCATCAAGGATGAGGGTGACCAACCCAGCGTAACACCCAGACCAGCGAATGAAAAGGATGAAAAAGTACCAGATGAGCGTGAGGCAGCAACTGGAGAAGCAGATGTTTCTCAGAATCCAGAGTCTTCAACAAAGGCTTCTGTAGACCCTACTGGATCTGCAGCACGAGCATTGCTGGAGAATTTTGGATTTGAGCTGGTCACACAGTATAATGAGGGAAGGCAGCCACTTACTTGCCAAGTTCAGATTCAGCCACAGCCTCCTGCTCCACCACTTGATGCATTGCCTATACCTGCTTCCACAGAGAGCCTTCAATGTGGTACTTGTGGTAAACATTTTTCAAACAGATTGATTCTTAAAACACACGAAGAGCACATGCACCAACGTTTGCTACCATTTGAAGCTTTGAGTAGATATGCTGCCAATTATCGCCGAACCTACGACAGTCATAACCCTGCTGGAGTCAATACTGAAACAGGAGGTCCTTCAGCTACGCCATTAGACTTCTCTGCAACATCTCAACACTCTCAGTGTTCTAAAGAGGTTGAAGACCAGGATTCTTTACCTGAACAGGCCATTACAATTGAACAGCTTAGATTTCTACACAACCACCTGGATTTTCCTGGTCACCTGTTGGAAGAGCAGCTATTATGGGCAGCTGAAAAGACTGGATTATCCCCTGCAGCTATCATGCAGTGGCATAAGCAGGGTGAGGGAAGCATCCAAGAGTTTCAAGAAGAAGAAGAAGGAGAGGATTATTCTAAGACTGATCGTATGAGTCATCGACGATTTTCACGCACAAAATTCTCTGACTTTCAGACTCAGGCACTAAACAGCTTTTTTGAGTCCAGTGCATATCCTAGAGATAATGAAGTAGAGCAACTGTCTGCACTGCTAGGTCTTTCTGGACGGGTGGTGGTGGTCTGGTTTCAAAATGCTAGACAAAAAGCACGAAAGCAAGCTGCAGATTATGGAAATTCCCCTTCACCACCTCTGCATCCTGTTCAACCAGGGGAACGCCCTGCTGCCAACAGCAATGTTCCACCTTGCCGGAAATGTGGTATGAGCTTTCCTTGCATTTTTCATCTAATCCGTCACCTGAAAACTTGCTATAGTGACATCAGTGAAGAAGCAACTGAAACTGAAGAGAAAGACGAGGAATTGATTAGGTCTGCACAGACTGAAGAGTCAGTATCAGATCACACTGAAGGCACTGATCTCCCATTATCAATTAGCCAAGAAAAGCAAGATAAACCACAAAAGGAAACCAAAGTTGATCAAGAAGTTAATGCTCCCGTTATAAAAGAGAAAGCTGAGTCGCCTAAGGTAAATGAAGGAAATATACCAATATCTGAGCCAGGGGATCATCTTGTGGAGCCAAATGAATCTTCTGTCACTAACAGCAATGTGGACCAGAACCAAAACAAGACATCACCAAGTAAAAGCCATGTTCAAACACCTTTGATGGACCTCTCTGTGCTTATCCCAGTGGGGCCTGGTGAGGTGGCCTATCAGAGAAAAAGAAAGCATGAAGAAGAAAGCCTCTCTCCAACTGGAAGTGAAGGCGGTGATGAGCCTCCAAGGGACAAGCGTCTGAGAACCACTATTTTACCAGAACAGCTAGATATTTTACATAGATGGTACTTGCAAGACTCCAATCCAACAAGAAGCACACTAGAACGCATATCTTTTGAAGTGGGCTTGAAAAAGAGAGTAGTTCAGGTTTGGTTTCAAAACACAAGGGCTCGTGAGAGGAAAGGCCAGTACCGAGGGGTACCACCTGGCACTATTTCCGCTCCTCGACAGCAAGATGACTCTTCAAATGAAGCGACAAAAAGAGAAAGCTCTGGTTCAAGTTACTTTTATAATGCAACTCCAAGCCAAATTATGCCACAGCTTGTAGCCAAGTCATGCACATCAGCGATACAGACCAGTTCTTCAGTATCTTCGAAACCGCAGACTTCTTCCAGCCTCACAAATACTCAAGTTGCCAAGTCCCTGGTGAATCCAACCCAGGCTCTGTCAGGCTTGCTGAGTGCTGCACAAATTATGCCTGGCTTGGTTAATCCATCTCAAACAATCCCAAGCCTTGCCAGCTCTTCCCAAGCTTTAGCTGGCCTTGTTAATCCACCACAGTCATTATCAGCTTTAGTTAACCCAAATCAGGCATTCCCAGGTCTTATTAACCCTGCCCATGTTCTGCCCAGCCTAGTGAGTACTTCCCAGTCTTCACAAGGATTGCTGTTAGCTTCCTTTCAAACTAAACCTGCAGCACCACCTGTTTTAGTGTCTTCCCCTCCTGAGGCTAAAGTGCATTCTTCTCCCATCCAGCAAGCACCTTCCCAGTTGCCAATAGCTGAACCTGACAAAACAGTAACTCTGTCAGTTAATGAGACACTGGATTGCTCTAAAATTAAACATTCTGAGCAACATACTACTGAGAATCAATCTACTGAGAATCAAGGAAGTTACAACCAAAAACCTTCAGAAGAGAAAACAGCCCATAAAATGATGGACTCTCTGATGCACAGTCCACAGGCTGGAGACATGAGTGACTCATCAAGTTCAGATCCTGGTCCTTCTAGTCCTGGCAAAGGAACATTAAACTCTGAAGGCTTTTTAGGTTCCTCGGGAGCTAGACGCTATCGCACTCAAATGAGTAGTCTACAGTTAAGGATACTTAAGGCATGTTATTCAGAATATCGCACCCCAAGCATGCAGGAATGTGACTGCCTTGGCAGTGAGATTGGGTTGCAGAAGAGAGTTGTTCAAGTTTGGTTTCAAAATGCCAGAGCCAAAGAAAAAAAGGCTAAACTCCAAGGACTGGTTGGCACAACTCTTTCCAGTGAAGGACCTCAGCCTACTGAGTGTACTCACTGTAATGTTAAATATGGGCCTACAATCCCATGTCGTGCCCACATTTTCTCAAGACAGCATATTGCAAGGCTTCGAGTATCAATACAACAGCAGCTAAAAGAGGAAAGCCGTTACCGTGACACACATCCAAGTGCAGGAGCACCGTCTGTTTCAGAGAGCAAACCAACCTCGCAGATGCTTAACTTCCAGACTTCTGCTACAGTGGCACCACAAATCCAGAGGATTACACCCCTGCTGATGCCAGGACAGGGCATTCCTGCACCTATAGGTGGATTGGCCACATTTAACACAGGTAAAACCAGCTTGTTATTAGGCAGCATAGAAGAGTAGAGTCACAGTACACAAACATGCCTTGAAAAGTGCTAGGTGCTGAGTAATGGAATTAGTATTAACATTATCACCATTAATACTTAAACAAAGAAGTTGTTCCCCTCTAAATATGAAACAAAAGGTTGCAAATTAAATACATATGCAGGGAAGTGGCATTAGAACCAAAAAAAAAAAAACACATTTGTATTGCAGCTTACCAATTCTTAAAGTGGTTCTAAAGCCTTAAGGTTTTTTTTACCCTAATGCATTCTATGCATTAGGGTAAAAAAAACTTCTGTGCTGCAGGATCTCCCCCCCCCTGATTTTTTCTTACCTGAGCCTGGTACCATCCAGCGATGTGCATGAGATCAGCAGCTCTTGCCGCTGTCTCCCTCCTCATTGGGCAGATTGTTAGTAGCAGGAGACATTGGCTCCTGCTGCTGTCAATTAAATGCTGTGAAGAGGGAGCGGGGGGCAGGGCCAATAAATGCAGACAGGGCGGTTGGGTCAATAGATGCAGACAGGGCAGCTCAGGAGTGAGCCCTTCCGGGTGCCCCCATGGAAAGCGGCTTTCTGTGGGGGTACTCTGTAAAAATCAGCGGCCTGGAACGCTACCTGGAGACCCCAGAACAGGATTGGGGCTGCTCTGTGCAAAAGCATTGCCCAGACCAGGTAAGTATAACATGTTTGTTATTTAATAATAAAAAGAAGGTTTAATGTCACTTTAAATATGGTGTCAACATTCGTTTTTTAGCCTTTTTTTCTTTTTTCCACCTGGTAAACCAGCCAGTAACACACTTCCTGTCTTAGGGTGTCTCCAGTCTGGATGGAGGAGCAACAGAAACACCTTTGGACAGCAACATTGTCAGTCTTGGGAGAGGGTAGTATAAAATGTATATAGATTTAGATGTACTACACTAACAAATTAAAGCTGAACTAACATTTTTTAAGACGTCACAACAATGTTTTTTTTTTTCTTTCTTTTGGGATAAAGGTTTTTACGTAAATTAATAAAAGCTGACCATTGTAAGCTCCCCTGTCAATGTTAAATTATGATTATGCGATTTCCTTTGCTAGAGCTATTGTGTTCTCCTGGCTGGGGGGGGCGGGGAGCCATCCCTGCCAGGAGAACACAACGATTATTGATAGCGGCTATAGTCGCTAGCAAGAATCGCATGCCAGAAATACGACATGCTGGCTGTACCCAAGTCAATTGAGGGCTCGACTTGGGTACAATCAGCCTGCCCACAGAGGGATCGAATCTCAGCCAGTTTGAACCATCTATGGCCGGCTTTACTGAAATTTTGGACAGCTTGGTCTATTAAAGGGAGGTGAAAAATAACAGACTTACTGGCCAGATCAACAAGGGAAAATAAGGAAAAAATTTATGCAGCCACCACATCTGAGAATTGGCAAGATGCAATATAAAACATTTTTGTTTGTGGGTTTAATACCGCTTTAAGCAAACTAGTATTTTCAGAACCCTTTGCCTTATACATGATAAATGCAATATCTGAGCTTAACTGTTTTCTATATTATTGTGCATTACTCTGTTTAGGATCACTGCCCATTGACATATCAGTGCTGTTTACATGGTCTCTTGATGATACATTCATTTTGCTGTAATGTAAACAGTCAGCAATATGCAGCTAGGTTTAGACAGCATGTTGAGTTTCTTACAACAAATACATATATTTCCTGACTGTTGGTGTCAGCTGGCCAGTAACAAGCAAAATAAGGTTGGCACAATGTTCTAAAAAAATAATCTTTAGGGGTTGTGTGCCACATACATGAAATAAGAACGTTGTGTTAGTACAGCCACCAGTTGGACCTAAATGTGCACAGCAATCAGGAGTTGGCAAATTAAAGCTTCAATGGGATTTGTTTAGATAGGGAAATGCAGAATGCTTTTAACTAGAATATGTTAATGAATAGGCCCCACTATTAAAGCAGGATATATAGGGGTTGCCAACTTAACGCTTTCTGAAAATGACAAAAAACTAGTAAGCAGATCAGAAAAGTCAGAAACCCTTATCTCTATACTTACTGTGGATCAACTACTAGAAAGATTGAAAAGAAAAGGATCAGTATGACAGCCAGATACCCAGCATTTTCAAAAGATGAGGTTAGCAATGGCATCTTACATATTTCTATCATGACTGGTTTTCTTTATGTATAATTTTTTAGGAACCACGGCATTCCCGACATTTTTGTTTTCAGCCTCCAGCCTAAAGGGTTCCACCTGTGACTTTAGTGACATGAAAGCTTATAAGTTAAAACCCTTTAAATTTACGTTTACAATTTCCAGTAGTTGTAAACTAATTTTTACGTTGGGTGTAACTCTCAGCCACATACTGGGTATAAGTGAAAACAGCAAAAAACGTGTTTTGGCTTTAACCCTATCTCTGCCAGACCCTGCCTTACATTTATTTTTTTTACCTCAGGTGGCCACAACATTTTTGCTTTCTTTTTTTACTTACAGCTTCCAAAGTTTGTAAAAGACCCTTCAAGCCATATGTTTTCTGAAAGCACAGGGCCTATTAAAATAAAAGCTGCTGCTACTTATATTGAATGGCCACGATAGCTGTGCAAATGTTTGTGAAAACTATATTTTAATAAAAATACTGAAAAATTATTTTTAACACACACAAATACAACAATGTTTACTAAACTAGATACATCTGTATTAAGGTTATTAAATAACATATATTTTTACATTTTAAAATATGCAGTTTTTTACCAAACAATAAAAAAAAACTAAGAAAAGCAAAACTGTAAATGAAAATCCTTGAGGCTAGCTTCACACCTACATGTTGTGGTAACGCACAATCCACAGTGTGGTGATTTAAAGTCCTGCTGCGTTGTAACCCTTACATCAGTTGCAATAAAAGGTTTAAAAACAAAATAATACTGATTATTACTAGCTATGTCTATCGCTGATTGATAGCTGTGCCTGCCGAACCTGTACAGTGCAATGACAGGTTGTCCGCAGATGCAGCTATTATTCTTAAATGTTCACAGAGCCGGTGTTTACCTGCAGTGATCGTGGCTGTACACACACAATTGTGCTAGAAAAGCCAATACAAAAATATGCTGACAAGGGCTTGTACTGCAAAAAAGAATACGTGCATATATTACTACCACTGAAGGATGCTGCTATACAGTCATACAAATGATAATACACTCTTACTCTTATAAAATTGTATAAACAATAATCACATGGACAGGATTTTGGTTGTATTAGCTAGTTTAGGTCTAAGTAGCTTCATCTGATAATTAGCTTTCCTCCTTGAATAATATCAGTTTTGATATCAAATAGGCTTGTTTCAGAAAGTAGTTGCAGCTTGGCTGCATCAGCTCATCCCTTTGGTCATTGTGAGGTTGATTTTCTAAAATTGGAAAGTGCAAAATCTAGTGCAGCTCTGCATAGAAACCAGCTTCCAGGCATTATTGTCAAAGCTTAATTACACAAACTGAAGTTAAAAGCCGATTGGCCACCATGCAGAGCTGCACCAAATTTTGCACTCCTCAGTTTTAGTAAATCAAGCCCAGTATAACCACTTTTTTTCTAGGCACTGGAATTTTGAATTTGTCAAATTTGACCATGTATGGCTAGATCTGTTTCAATTTTTTTTTAATTGTACTTTTCTCACTTGGGACTCATGGTGCTTTATCTGCTGTTGGGACAGCCATCTTGGATAGGATATTATATTATAGCCAATTAACAAACCAGCATGTCTTAGGAGTATGGGAGGAAACCCACACAAGCACATGGAGAACATGCAGATAGTGTCATGACCAGACTCCAACTGAAGAGCCCAGGGCTGCAATGCAAAAGTGCTGGCTACTAAGCCAATGTGCTCTCCCACACTTTACGTGTACAGTATGTTTATAGTTGTTGTAAACCTTAACCGAATGAAAAATAGTTAGCTAAAGTATTGTGTATCAAAAACATTTTCTTAAATACTGCATTTACCCTTTATTATTACCCTGTTGCATATCAGCACTGTCAATTGTCCACAGCTTTTCTGCAGCCACTTCCTCACTACATGCATGCTCTCCAGCAGTGGCTGCATGACATTTCTGAAGGCCGATTTCCTAATGGTGACAACAGGTCAACATACCTGTGCAGTGTGCCTCAGCATGGTCATTTGTAGTCTCCAGCAATAATTTATGACAGGGTGACAATGCAGGAGAACAATTAAGAGATGTGAAAAGGTATTGTTGCCCTATAATAACTCATAATACCTTCAAGCACAGCGGCACTGTGCTTGAAGGTATTTAGAATTATAATTTAAAAAAAAGTGACATACTGTACTTAATATCTTCTGAAAACAAAAGGGAATAGAAGTAATTAATTTATAAATGAGACTTAACAACCATTTTAATGAACTGTGAATCGCAGAACAGTCTCAACTGATCTGAAATGCAAGTAGAATAGTAGATAGAAGTGATTTACAAACATTACTTTTCAGCCACAGTGGAATAGTGGAAGGAGGGGAGGGGCGGGAAGTAGATCGGTTCTCACACACAGACTACTGAACTGACAGGCAGGGAGAGAGGGAGAGACTGAAGACATAGCGAGATGATGGAGGGATGTAAACTGACCATGGTATCATGAATCAGCAGCTATGATTTCCATGGTCAGTACACATAGGGGGACACAGGAACAGGCAGGACCAACCAGGTATTTTATAACATGGGGACAAAGCACTATGCACTATAGAAGCACTATGCTATGGATCATGCTTTAAAGGAACAGGTTACAACCACTTTAACAGGTGCAGTTTACCTCCTTCTAAGCCGTATCAACCTGTTTAGAGTTGTATTTGCATTCCTATTGATTTGGGGAGAGAAGCAGTTCTGACATACAACGTTAACAAGTCACCATTTACGCTATTATCTAATCATTGTACAATTTTCTTTCGATTTTCCAAAATTATGTAATTTTAAGACCTACCTAAACTATACAACCAATTTATATCCAGTCGGGTAGGTCCTTGCAGTGCATAAATGTTGGAAGATCTAATGTGATTTTACAGTCAGATTGTAATGTGAGAGGTGAGCTTAAGTGTTTGGACTTCTTGAGTAAATCATGAACACAGAGGAGTGTGACCTCTGTCCCTTGATGAAGAAGAACAAAAGGATTTAAAAAAAAGTCCTGTTTTCTTAATTTTTCATCAAGGGACACAAAAACAGTAGATTTCAGAAACATTGGGATGTCCCAAAACAGCCCAACTGAGGGGAGGGAAACACATCGCTAACAGCCCGAGACAAGGACAACAGCGAAACAAAACACTGGGGGTGCCTGTAGCTTAACCTCTTGGCTCCAGCACCTCCCGACCCTTTAAAGGGTTTAGGTTGTCGGGAGACATGGCTTTTGATCATTTGACCAGTCACGGTGGTCACATGATAGGAACGCTCCCGATCGCAAGTATCTTTAACCCTAAGGGGTTAAAGAGTTTCTTGCAGGACCTTGTATCCAAAGATACCTGAGCATCCACCTGGTAGAATTTAGAGAACATATGAAGAAAAAACAAGTAGTGGCCTTTGAGAGGCAGATGCATGAGGCATATGGGCCCAGGAAGTACTCACAAGTCTGGTTTAATGCACTTTAACTGGAAAGGGGGAAATTCAATCCTGAAAACCAGTAGGCTTAAACAATGACATGTCAGATTTACTGAGAGATGATCGAATGGGAAGTAGGTTGTCCTTGGCCGATACCTATTGGAATGACAGTCAGTTTGTCTTAAGGAAGATGTAGCTGAGAGTTAGACATAAACAGCTATGACCATATCAAGGCAATGGAGGGCTATCTCTTTAGGATAACCTGGAGTAGGACAGAGAGATGGAAGGATAATGTTCTGGTTAAGGTGGGAGGTAGAAACCACCTTAGGAAGAATAGAGGCACTGGGTCTTAAAACAACTTTGTAATTGTGAAGAATCATACAGGATTCTTTACAAGATAAGGCAGCTAGCTCAGACACTCACCTGTATAGCCTCTCAGTCACTGGAGGCTATACAGGTAAGACTGTATGAGCTACATTTGGTACAAAGGCTTTGCAGAGGTACATTTAAAACAATAAGTCTTTGGAATAAAATCACAAAATCTGAAATTTGTCTCTTTATTGTTGACCCAACCCAGATTGTAGAAAGATCAGGATCCATTCCATGGAGTATTTCTTCAACCTCGCACCAAAGTAACCCCTCCATGTGCTATCATACTAGCTTTCATAAGTGTAGGAATGACCAAGTCAGAACAACCCCCATCTCTTAGTACCTGGGCTTCAACAGCCAAGTTGTCAAAGCTGCTGACTGTAAAGCAGAGTGGTAAATTGTAACTTAAGACAGAGGTTTCAGCTGATCTAGAGGAGCACACAGGGTGTCTGCTAATAGCCTGACATGGTTGAACTACCATGGCCTCCTGGACCAATTTGGTGCAAAGCGAACAACTGATATGCCCTCTATTTCATTCCTGTGGAGCAGATGAGGAAAGGGCTTTAGAGGGCATAGATCAGGTTGTTCTGATTTCCCAGAGCTACCAGGGCATCCCCTCATTCTGCCATGGGATCTCTTCAACTGAAGACTGTATCTGTCCAATTTGTTGTTGAAACTGGAGGCAAGACGGTCCACATCTGGACTTGCCCGATTGCAGGGCTGGGATGGAGAGCCACCAGGCCAGAGAAGAAATTGTCCTTGGTATCTAGCATAGTGGTAGGTCAAATGACTGTAACTACTTCTCACACGCAACCAAGAATGTTGAGTTGCAATAGTCTGGAACTGGGCAAGTGTGACTTCCTTTAAAGAAGGCAACAAAAAGCAAAAACTTGTGTGCAAAGTGTTGATGTGCTGAAAAGATGGGGACATGCAAATTGCATCCTTGATGTCAATAGAGACCAGATAGTCTCCCCAGTCGAGGGAGGAAATGGCTGAGCTGTTTATTCCATGTATAATAAAGACATTGGCCCAGATTCAGATACAATTAGATTCGCGTAGAGTATCAGAAATACACTACACCGCCGTATTTTACCTGGCTCTACGTGGAATCCCGGTAGATTTTGTCCAGTAAACGACGGCGGCGTAGTGTATTTCTCCCGGCGTAAGCCATCTACGTGAGTAGGGGGCGTGAAGCATTTAAAATAGGCGCGTTCCCGCGGCGATCGAACTGCGCATGCTCCGTTCAGAAATTTCCCGCCGTGCATTGCACGAAATCACGTCGTTACGTCATTTTTTCTTGAGTAGCGTCGTTTACGGACATTCCTATTCCCGAACGAGTTACGTAAAAAAAAATTGACGCGGGAACGACGGCCATACTTAACATGGGCTACGCACCGTTAGACCAGCAAAAAGCTGGTCTAACAGTACGTAGAAAAAAATAGACGAAAGCGATTGCGAAGACCGCTCGTATCTTCGTGGATCGCCGTAAAAACTCATTTGCATATCCCGACGCATGAAAACGACGCAGACTCCTCCCAGCGGCCGCAAAAATATTGCAGCGTAGATCCGAAGGCTTACGAAGATGTAAGTCTCTCAGGTCGAAGCCCGAAGCCGCCGTATCATGGTTTGAGGATTCAAACTAGTGATACAGCGCGCGAAATTTGAAATTACTCCTGTCTAACACCAGTTAGACAGGCGTAATTGCTCTGTGAATCTGGGCCATTAAGTGTATTAAGGTCCAAGATAGGGGAAGATGCTTCCTTTTGCCTTGGGAATGGTGAATAGGCTCACGTAAAAATGTTAAACTTTTCCACTTGAGGAACAATGTCAATGATTTCTAGACTTAGAAGGTCTGCCAGAGTATCATAAAGATTTGTTAGTCTTTGCGGAGAGGTTGGCTCATTTGACAAGAGGAAGGCAAATGTATATTCTGGCCTAAAGCCCCTGAACACCACATCTTTTACCCATGCATCGGAAACACTGTAAGTCCAGGTGTCTGCGAAGGCTAATAGAATTCCCCCCACTTTAGAAAGTGGGGGAGTCCCCTCATTGTGAGTAGGACTTGTCCACAGGCTTGGAGGACTTGGGAGCGCAATATTTACAAATGAACGGGTCTTAAAATTCGGCCTGGATTTAAAGGCCTTTTTGCCTTTAGAACAAGTTTAGCCAGGTGCAGGCTTAGGTTTCTTTTGTTAAAATCTATTTGTACCTAGCCAGATGGTCCTTTACATATTAATAGACAGGAGACTAATTCTGGAAATGAGATAAGCTACAAACGCTCCACAACTGACTGGTCAGTAAGCATGGCATTGAGTCCCTTAGATTAAGCCACACTCTCAGGGTCTGGAAAGTTGCCTTTACAGCAATAGCACGTTGCAGAGCAAACCTGCTAGGGAAAACAAGGACTTGCAAGAGTTTTCAGACACTTGTCAACCTGGCCTTTAAACACCAACAGGAACAATCAGAGTTTTTTTCCGGACAAGAAATGGATAGGTCTGCAATGGGAATGGTCCACTTTTGTGTGAACTCTTCCTCCATAGGATGTTGGTTAGTAAGGTGTTCAAGAGAAAAAATAGTCATTAGTAACCTGCTAGTAAGGTTCCAACAGTCTTAAAAACTGTAAGGGAGCCCAGACTGGTAAGGGGGTTGGTTTCAGGTGCAGTTTGCTCCAGTAATAAACATTTTTGCACTATGTAAATAGGAACTGATATGGTATCTTTAAGCCTGGGAATTATGTAAGCAAAGCCGCTGGATTTAGCAGAGGAGGGAGCCACACCTGAGATCTCTAAGGAAGACCCAGAGGAGTGAGCAGACTCAAGCAAGGGACAATGGTTACAATTTTCAGCATCAGGGCCTTTAGGGGGAACACTGCAGGCTGCCCCAAGGCTGCTAGAGAAATGTGAGCTGGAAAGAGCAGGTCTGTTCTCTGCAATTGGAATCTTACACACTGCAGTACAACTAAGGCAGAATAAAATACACCAGGAGCACAAGGGGTACTCGCAGCCAACTGCTGAAGCAGGAGAGGCTATTTGGCCAGAGGTGTCACTGTAAGGTAGCAGTAAGGACAAACCAAGGTAAACCCTTGCAAGAAAAGCAGTGGTGGGAAATCCCACGCTGAAAGGTGGGAAATGGCAGTGAAAGTGCTCATGCCACAGCTGTAAGTAATGTAGAACTTAAAGCCTAAGTACAGCCAAGATCAATAACAGAAAAATCATCACAGGGGACATAACTTATAGTCAGTAGGATGTGTTCATTGTACTGTTAGTAGTAGTCTTTTCTTCCATCTCTTTGCCCCATCCCTGACGCTGTAAAGTTTTAGTGCGTTGGGGGTTAATACAACTAAACGGCAGTCACAGGCTCTCCAAGTGTGCCTGACTATGCCCACCCTTTCTGCCTAGCTTCACCATTCATAGAAGCCATATTATGGCTTCTATGATTGGAGCAAAATCTAAGGCCCAGTACACACAGGGGATGTTGCCTGGTTTAAAAAAAAAACAGCCGACATTCGGCCTTTGTGTATGCCGGTCTGTCTGACAGAAGCCGATCGTTTGGCTGGCTTTTGTCAAACGAGCATGCTGGAAAATCTGCAGTCCAAAGGATTCCAGATCAGCACTCCCCGCCAGCGCTGATCAGAGTGCTCTAGCGGGGGCCGGGGCCACCCCCTGTCAGAACACAACAGCTCAGCGGGAGAGATTGCTATACCAACTTTACATAGTTAGTTCAGGTGCTCCAACCGGAGCTGACAGTTTTTTTGATTCAACTCATAGTGTATACTAGGCTTTAGAATGCAGGGGATGGAGCTATCAATCATGTGTCGATCCTCCATTCATAGACTGTGTCACGGTTCTGGACTTGTAAAGCACTATGTGGCTAAAAAGCCAGAACAGGTGCCTGGAGAGTGCCACAAGTAGAGACGAGAACCTGAAGGTCCAAGTATGGCTTCCAAGATGATACTGAGGATCTGCCAATCCCGACAGCTGCATAAGCAGAATAATTAACAATCTTGATGGAAGAAAAACATATTTTTGATATAAGTAAACATTTAGAAAAAAATGGGGTTGCTTTCCTCTGAAGAGAAAATTCTAAATTGAAGAATCATGGGAGGGGTTTTGGTGGTCAACCAACATTTTTTGAGTGCTTAAATTCTTCTAAAGCAAATAATATAACCCAGTGTTCCTGAATTCTACTATTCCTGGGACCCTGATGAAGGTTTAAAACAAACCTTTGACACGTGAAATGATCTGTAGAAGCGGTTGCAGAGTTTTTCTAGTGCTGAAAAATACATACATTTGCATTGCTGATAGCAGGGATACAGATGTAACTTAGCTAATTTGCAAAGCTAATAGCATAGCTGTTGGTGCTTCAGTTGAAGAGTGTTTATGAAGCAAACCACGTGCAGGAAATTAATTCCAATAATTGATGTTGATTCACAAAAACTGAAGAAAATTGCAGTAAAGGAAGCTAAGGTTCTAGTTTTGCTGTGTAATATATTTCCTTGATATTTTGTGTCTGACAAAAGTTCTGCCCTAGCATGGCTCACTTTTAGGACCACAATTAATGGCGAGGTAGAGTATGGTAGCATTCTAGTAATTGAAGTTAATATAGTAAAACATTTCAGGAGTAAAAATAATGAGGATTAACTTGTTGCACAAACGTTGTATACTATATATTAACATTACATGAAAATATAATGGGGAAGGTGGACATTCACAGGTAATCCAAGTGTACAAACATGTACTCATAATGATCTCATGAACTGTCGGTGGAAAAAGGCAGTGGATTTTAATCCTACACAGGACAGAACACTTTCATTTCATCCCTGTATATATTTCATTTGGGAATATCAGTCCTGTCACTTACCTGACAATTATCTCTATGCATACATCATTCTAACATGAAATGGAGATGCTTGCATTTAGTACCTGCAGTATTTGCATGGTAGTGTTCACTTCTTTATCATCTGGATAGGACGTTTCTGCACTGCAAAACACATTTGGAAATATTTAGACATTATTGAATGTACCAGCAAGGTACATACTAATTTACTTTGTTTGCGTTGCTATTTTTTTTATTTTTTATTTTACAGCCCCTTATATCTCATTGTCTGAGACAGCTGTCTGCCACATGGCATTTATGGCACAACTGTGCCTATTGAAAATAGGGCTGCAGTTTTTTTTTTTTTTTTTCTCTTCTTTATGAATAAGGCACTGGTATTATAGTGTCAGCTGCCCTCTAGTGGATCTTTTAAAGTAATACATGGAGAATGCACTCCAAATAATTCCTGGCGAATCAGCCCACAACAGCTTGTCACAGTGGGAATGAAAATAGAGACAGATAATTTACTCAGTATCCTAGACAGTAGAGACCCAGCAGGAATTCAGAACATGCCTTCCGCTACCTAAAATGAGTAAAATATTTCATTTGGCGTTCCACATTTAAAAGATACTACACCTGCATACTTACTGTCTTATTATTGACGTACAGTGTCAACATATGCTAGTAACTTTATCCCCAAGTTGCTGCCTGTGTTTTAGCATCTTCATTTATTTATGGAAAAATATTTTCTAAACTAATTTTTCTTTGTTAGAAAATGACATGTCACCTACCCATACCTCAATACGATATATATCTTTACTTTTCTAAGCAGTGTTCAGTACATGTTAACACTTAAGCCACGTACACACGATCGGTCAAACCGATGAGAACGGTCTGATGGACCGTTTTCATCAGACCAAACCGATCGTGTGTGGGCGCCATCGGTTATTTATCCTTCGGTTAAAAAAAAAAGCAAACTTGTTTTAAATTTAACTGATGGATACCTAACCGATAGCAAAAAAACTATGGTTTGTAGGCACGACCATCTGTTAAAAATCCATGCATGCTCAGAATGAAGTTGACGCATGCTTGGAAGCATTGAACTTCATTTTTTTCAGCACGTCGTTGTGTAAAACGTCACCACGTTCTGACACGATCGTTTTTTTTAACCGATGTGTGCAGTCAGCTTTATCGGTTAACCGATGGAAAAATCCATCAGACTGTTCTCAACGGTTTGACCGATCGTGTGTACAGGGCAAAAGTAGTGCCAATAATATTGTGCTGAAGTAGAAATTCCCAGTAGGAAATGTAAATCAGACAAAACATCAAATAGTTGGATAGAGAGGTCAGCTAGTTCCTCTGGTACTTAAAACAATGAAATTCATAAATTCGTTTAATAGGACATTGTTTTAGGTTAGAAAATAAAAAGCTAAAGAAATCAAAACCGAAATAAAGTGTGCATAATTAAATACTCAATGCATTGTGAAAAAAACATTTTTCTAATCAGGGCAAAGTTGCCTTACATTGCCCTTTTTTTGTGAACTATTAGATAACTTTCACATTTTCTAAATAAAAACCTCACTGGTAAGATAAGGAAGCATTATTCATTCTGTGAAACTGGAGCATTGGTGTGCCAAAAACACTTAACAGCTTCCCAAACACGTTGTGTATATTTTTGGATGTCCTCCTTGTGGATACTAATATTAACTACTGAAGTGAAGTCATCGAGGTGCCAACACACCCTGAAGGTTTCAAAGTATAGGTGTACCAGCCACCCATATATAGGGAAAGTGTAATGGTTTTGAGGGTAATCTATGTTTTATTTACTTTCTTTATATCTAAGCAACATGAGTTTTCACAATGGTTGTAATCTCCTTTCCTACACAATGCCACTTATTGAGGCTTCATACACAGCCAATGTTTCATTTTCCCATCGCACACATTCCTGGTATAAGCTCTCAGAAATAGGGTGCTGTAGCAACAACCAGCTGGATACTGGTTCAAGTCACAAGGTAGATATTTGCCAGCACACCAAGGATATTTGTGCTGGCAAATATCTACCTTCATACACAGCCATTCCCTGTGAAGGGAAGGAAGGGAGAGAATTCATTGTTTTGACTCATTCACTTCCATGTTGAAATTTCAGTTTGAGCTACTGATCTTATAAACGGTCTTTTCAGTGGGAGAATAAACTTAAAAAAAAAGAAAGGCCTAAAACCCCACATATTGACATGCAATGAAATTTCCTATTTCAAAACGTTTTAAAAATAACTCTGGCCAGACGTCAGACCATGTGGTAGAAGTCTAAAATTGCCAAGCCCACATCTAAAAATACCATATACAGTGGAACCTCGGATTACGAGCATAATCCATTCCAGGAGAATGCTCGTAATCCAAAGTACTCGCATATCAAAGCGAGTTTCCCCATAGAAGTCAATGGAAACTAAAAATAATTTGTTCCGCATTGACTTTGATGGCATGCAATACCGCATGTGACCTGATGTGGGGGGCTTCGGAGAGCTACGGAAACACTCGGAAAGGCCAGAGGACAGCTCGGCTGAACTCGGAAAGGCTTGGGAACATAGTATTTCCGAGCATTTCCAAACGGCTCAGATCGGCTCTGCTCGGATCCGGCGCCCCCCACCTCAGGCCAAAAGTGGTACTGCACACCGATGTGGCTTTAATGCTGCTCATGAACCGAGTCAGGATTTTTAAAAATACAGTGCTCATTTTGCAAAATGCTCATTAAACGCATCAGGCCTCGTACACACAACCGAGAATCTCGTTGTAAATTAAACGGCGTTTTCCTCGACAAGTTTCTTGTCAGGCTTGTCGAGAATCTTGACGAGCTTTCTTTGCGTACACATTGTCAAGACAAAATCTCGTCGTTCTCAAACGTGGTGACGTACAACACTTACGACGGCACTATAAAGGGGAAGTTCTATTCCACTGGTGCCACCCTTGGGGCTGCTTTTGCTAATCTCATGTTACTGCGTGTTAAGTAAAAGTTTGGTGAGAGACGATTTGCGCTTTTCAGTCTGTTACAGCGTGACAAATGTGCTATCTCCATTACAAACGCTACATTTACCGAAGTTGCACTCCCGTCTTTATTCTGAGCATGCGTGCGTTTCTAAGCATACACACGAATGTGTTTCTCGGGCCAGCGAGAAACGCGACAAGGAAATTGAGAGTTCCGACGAGAAAAAAGGGAACATGTTCTCTTTTTTTCTCGTCGAGATCCACGACAGTTTTCTCGACGAAAAACATACACATAACCGTTTTCCTCGGCAAAAAAGCTCAGTCACCAAGTTTCTTGAAGGATTTTGTGGATTTTCGTGTGTACTAGGCCTTTCTCGCAATCCGAGGTTCCACTGTATACAGTAATACATGGTAATGGTAACATTATACTGAGTGGCTGCTTTTTATTTGTAGACACTGTACATATAATTAAACGATAGAAGGATAATTGGTTGATGCATAGTATAAAAGTTGATAGTCCCAAATGCATGCATATTTGACAATAAAATCTATTCCTGTGAATTAAAAAACACATACTGTAACAATAAAAGCATGGTGGGTTTTTCCTACTTAAGACTGAAACCAACCTAATAATAGATAATATTGATATGATATGATGATGGTATATCAACATAAAATGTGAATATTAACAAAGGCTCTGTTTAATACTTTTACCCCCTCTTACTACTAAACTGCTTCCTTACTTTTTAAAACCAGTAGTTTTTTGCACTTTTCCTTGCATACCTGGCATTCACATTTCTTTTATACATTGTTCATTCCCAGCCTGTTCTCATCTCTGTGTTTCTTTCTTATCTTAGGCCCGCCTCCAAGCCTCATCGGGATGACGTCTTCTGTACCTCCAGCTCTCCTGTCCCGTGCAGCTCCAACTGCTCCTTCTACACACATAACCAACGATACCACTATGGAGTCCTCACAACCTACATTGACCTCTGAAACCACTGGTCCTTCAGCTTTGAAAGCTGCTTCTCTCATGGGGGCTCCCTTTATGCCTTTTTCACTTGCTCCAGCTGCCACTCCCCTGTTCAGCCCCCAGATACAGGGCCCCTACTTTCAGCAGTTGTATGGCTTAAAGAAGCGTCTATTTCCAATTAATCCTGTCATTCCCCATACGCTTCTTGGGCTCCTTCCAGCTCCCCTCAAACTGGCACCTGAGATATCATCACCCCGTAAACCAGAACCATCAAAGACAAAAGTAATGAATGAATGCATTGCAGAGTCTAAAGAGAGAGAGGAGGAAAGTGTGGATCGAGATGACGACTTAGATGATGAAGATATACCAATGGTGGATGTGGCGATTAGATACCAATGCCAACATTGCAAGACTTCTTATGATGAAGAGGGGGAAGCAGAAGCTCATCAGCGTTCAGGCTGTTACACTGGTCCTCCTCCACACCCAGCTCCACTCAGAGTGAGGGTCTGCACCTATCACTGCCTGTCCTGCCAAGTGCTACTGCAGGGTCCTGAAGCTCGAAGCCAACATTTGAGGTCACAGCAGCACCGTGCACAAAGTGCATGCAGTGATGGAGCATCCTCTGCAATACCTCAACTCAGGCCAAAGAGTGCTGCTACCTCCGTGCTCATGGCTTTATAGAGACACTCTATGTCTGTCTCACACTACAGACAAGCTTTCGGGCTGTCTTTTATCTTATTTCACTTAGTGTGTTTGTTTAATTTGCCTCCTAGAGTGTTTGTATTTGATCCCTTTCTGTGTACGTGTCTCATTCTCAGTGTCTCCCTACTCGTGTGTGTCTGTTACAGAATAAGCATTCCCTCACTCAGGAATGCTTCCTTAACCTTCATCTGCTGGAGCGACACTATCTGCTCACTTGACTGTCTAACTGTTTTGAATCTGTGTCTCTCCAGCAGGGAAGTATACTCAAAGAAATACATCACAACACAGGCCAAAAAGAAAACAAAAAACCTTTAACCTCTGCATAGAATAATGAGAACCCAAAGCTTTTCTGCATTTCCTGATCCTGGTGCCAAAATAAGAGTGACCTCCCCCTGTCTGTGGACATTGTACCCAAAATCCCTGATGGTCATAAATGGCTTGACTGGAACATAAACCAATGAACAGGGGGAGGTAAAAAAAAAAAAAACTGAATATATATGTATAACCAAAAGTTCCGTGACATAAGGAACCAAACACAAAGGCAATGCCCTTCTCTTCTGTTACACATGCATGTACACACATGTGTGTACATAAAGAATTGGGGGATTTTATTTCAGATGGGGGATATAGCAACTCTCCACCAACGACTTGAACTTTGTTATACTTGGGGACTGATGACAGCGCTCCAAGAACTCTTGCTGTGATGCTTTAACCATTTGTGGAGGGGACAAGGGAAGGGCTTTAACTTTTTTGGGGAGGGTTATGGGGGGGAGGAACATTTTTCACGCCCTTGCTCCCCTGTATCGCTCTCCCCCATACCTCACTCTCAATGTTTTAAGCTTGGGGTATTTGGAGGGAGGGGGTCAGGATGATCAACCACCAAACAAGGACACATAACAAAAAAGTAACTAAAATGTTTGAATCCAAAGTTGCATAAAAACAAAAAAAAAAATCACACCAAAAAAAAAAAAAGGAAAAAAAAAATGGACGGGAAGATGGAAACCTGAAAATGGACAATAATTTGTATTATGGGTATGAGGAAAATGCTGAGTCACTGCATATAGTTCATCACTCAGAGCAGCGTGGGATCTGTACATAAACAGACATATGTCTGATACAGACTTTTCTATCCTCACAGCCACCATGTAGGATTATTAACACTAATGTATAAGATGTTCAGTCATTTGCTTTCTTCATTTTTGTCTTTTCATACTGCTCACATTTCTTTGTTTTGATTATGTCTTCCTTAATACTCGGTACAATTGTTCTTTAGCCATTTTTTTTAAACAATTCTTATAATTCAACTTAGATACCTTTTTGTAAGATTAAGAGAAAATTTTGTTTTGAGATCAAATATTTTTTTCAGAAACATTCAATAATTTATTCTTTGTCATTAACAGAATAAAAATGTGTAACTAGGAAATGGCTTATTTTAGCCAACCAGTTGCATACAACACATACTTATAGGAGGTAGATAAAAAAAAGTGGCATACCCTTTAAAGCTGTATGCTTAAATTAGTTCACACAGCAACCTAAAACTGTACTGTGTATGGCAACCTCTATTATAATATTATTTTTAAGCTCAATGAATTAGGCCTTGGATACATCAATAAGCAAGAAATGCAGTTTCCATATATTATGAAGTATGGAAATTGTTACAACTAAATATGAATTTATCATTTTTACAGTAATATTGAATGTAATCTGTTAAAAGAAAAAATGGCCACTTTTCTAGCATGTTTTCTTAAGAATTCATTTAGCTGCACTTGAAACATGGGTTGGAACATGATGGTATGAACAGACCTATATTCTGCTATACTTGGCAAATTAGGGATCTTTTCATCTACTTTCAGTCAAGAAAATGATTCGATTGAATTAAATGGTCCATGACTAACTTCCACCAATGGTTTGCAATCATTTCTAGGAAAGAGGTCAAATGCAGTCAAAGGAAACCAGCTTTCAGAGAAACTGGATTGCTTTTGAGAGGTGTTTATTCATTTGTTGCCGTACATTTTGTAAGCCTTGAAATTGTATTAGGCCTCGTACACACAACCGTTTTCCTCAACAAAATCCATCAAGAAACTTGGTGGCAGAGCTTTTTTGTCAAGGAAAACGGTCGCGTGTATGTTTTTCGTCGAGAAAACTGTCGTGGATCTCGACGAGAAAAAAAGAGAACAAGTTCTCTTTTTTCTCGTCGGGAGTCTCAATTTCTTTGTCGTGTTTCTCGTCGGGCTGGTTTACGACGAGAAACACGTTCGTGTGTATGCTTAGAAACCCGCGAATACTCAGAATAAAGTATAAGACGGGAGCGCATCTTCGGTAAAAGTAGCGTTCGTAATGGAGATAGCACATTTGTCACGCTGTAACAGACTGAAAACCGCGAATCGTCTCTCACCAAACTTTACCTAACACGCAGTAACATGAGATTAGTAAAAGCAGTCCCAAGGGTTGTGCCCGTAGAATCGAACTTCCCCTTTATAGTGCTGTCGTACGTGTTGTACGTCACCGCGCTTTGAGAACGACGAGATTTTGTCTTGACAGTGTGTATGCAAAGAAAGCTTGACAAGATTCTCGACAAGCCTGACAAGAAACTCGTCGGGAAAAACAATGTTTCTTTTACGACGAGATTCTCGGTCGTGTGTACGAGGCCTCAGAATTAGACTGGAGAAGTAAATGCAGTTCAGGTGCAGAAAAAAAGTACAAAAACAAAACATGATGTATGGAAAATGGAAACAAATGCTAGTTAACACTGATCCATGCAATCCAAAATTCACACACTGCACTCCAGATGCTTAATTCACATCATCAGCAGAACCAAACAGAAGACCTTAGACAACCTATGGTACGAGAGTTTTGTGGACTTGCTAGGACATCATAGACATATTTGACTGAATATTTTTGGTCCTAATAGTAACGTATTATTAAGATGGCCACAAGAATTAGCAACATTCTTTTTCTCCAAAAAAAGGTCCAAGTTCATAGAAAATAAAAATCGAAATACATACCGATATGAATAAATTTGATTTGAAGTGCTCTCATATGTTACAGGGATATCTTGACATTTCTGGTTTAACAATTCCTGTGGCCTAGGCACAAGAGGCCTTCACAAATCTAGTTCTTGAAGTTATATACCAAATGTGAAACCATAGGCTGTCTATTGCTGGTCTACCAGTCATTAGTCAACTGGCTATCTTTCCTCTAATGTTCATCTACAATTTTTATTTTCAAATGTATGACAATTTATAGAATGTACTTTTGTAATTTATTCATTTCATTCATCAATTATTTTTAGACCAAACTTCATTCTTTGCCAAACTTTCTCTCAGTTTACTGATGGTTTCTCTTATATGTGCTAAAAATACATCACCGTATTCTCCAAAGATGTCAGATAAGATTGACTACCCTCTCTTCTTTGTAAAGTTTAGAAGCCTTATTGATTAATCTACAAATTCACTCACTTGCCACTAGCTGTATAAATGTGTATAGTGGCCGGAACTAAAAGCTTTATCTTCTTAATATAAAACCAACAAATGTTCTGATATCTTTTACATGTGAGCAGAGGTTGGATATCCAATTCTGTATTACCAAGGATAAGTATTTCATTTTAAGAGTTATTAACTTCTAAACATAGCTTTACAATAGATTATCTGCATGGTAGTGTTGAACTTAGACGGTGAAAGGTATCAGAAAAAAAAAAACACCTTAGTTTATGTAGTAAATAAATTGCTACCCAATATAAAGCACAGGTACACAGATGCTTGGACAACGCACAGTGCATGCAGCCTGATTACAAAAAAACATAGACAATTTTATCAACACACTGCATGTAGATTTCAAGACCAATTCCACACCTATCGTTCAACACCCAATGTTCTTATTCATACTAATGCACACACGTAACTACAGCAATGTTATTTGTACATCTAAAAATGATAAATCAACATACAGAAGCAGTTTGCAGACATTGTTGCAATGCTACACTATCATGTACTATAGCCTAACATGGCAATACAGAGGTTAAAAGCAGATGTATCTACCCTTATGTTTATAAACTATTGACTCCCATGACAACACTGTTCTATACAGTGGCATAACATAATAAAATGGAGTCATGTGAGAGGGTTGAAACATACACGGATTCCACCAAAAGAAGATGCTTGGATGGCCTTTTGTTTGCCGTCAGATTAACATGAGAGATGACGCGTATTTATTTCTATTTCGTTCGTTATGTGCATGTGTTAAAACATGTAGCCAAGTACAGATGGTCTTACCCACTCTTGACATGTTTGATTACACACTACTAATGAATATGCTGATGCATTAATAAATCGCTGTAATACTGCATCACACAAACAGTACGTGAGTAGAATTTGTTTCACAACTGCGAAACGGACACCTGCCAGGCCTGATTTTTCTAGGTTTTATCTTTGCTAAAAGATCTTTTGTCACTCTATTGACATACCATCATTATCTTGTGTCCTCTTTGTCTTCCTGTTCTCAGCTATGTCACATGCTTTCTGTCTACTGTTTGTCCCTCATATATCTGCTGTGTTCATGAGTAGACTGTTACATGGCTACATATAGTAAAAAGAACAGACCGGGCCTTGGAAATTCTTATTATTTTGTAAATCTGTAATTTTTTCATTTTTTTTTTATCAGAATCTTGTACTGTTATGGTAACTGGTGCCAATACTCAAAGTTCTGCTAACACAGAGCATGTGGCTAGCTAGTGTTAGCTCTCAATCTCCCTGTATCTTCTGATTGTCTGGTGACCAGCTGCTCACCCAACTTGGATTGTCGCATGCAAAGAGTTTGAGGAATTTTTCAGAGTGATGTATAAATGGTTAAAAAAATATAAAAACTAAATTTAAAATGTTGCTGGTGTGTATGTCCTTTTTTATAAATCTACCCCTGTAATTAACCTGAAGGAAGGTTGACCGTCTGTCACTCAAGCCACATGAGGACAGATCCAAAGAATGTCAAAGATTTTTTCCTCCATGAGTGTGGTCCTAATGGTAAAATGGAAAATTTTGGTTTTATGATAATTTGTTTCTCACCGTCTTCCAGATGCTTCTGGTCCTCTTGGCTTGGAGCTTCAATGATGGTCGTTCTTGAATCTCATGAAGGTCTCCTTGAACATGGCCAAGTTTTCCCATGGCATTGCCGTTGTTGTAGGCAGGCCAATATGGCAACACTTCACATGCTCACTTAACAGCACGTACGTATGGAAAATGACTCGT
This sequence comes from Rana kukunoris, assembly GCA_029574335.1. Classification (NCBI taxonomy): domain Eukaryota; kingdom Metazoa; phylum Chordata; class Amphibia; order Anura; family Ranidae; genus Rana; species Rana kukunoris. The sequence goes on along the minus strand of CM056049.1, from coordinate 271,860,155 downwards.
ACATACACCGAAAGACATTTGTGTAGCATGAGCAATTAACAATGATAAAATCAATAGACTGTACCCATGTGCCATCCTCTTCTATCCCTTATCTGTGCCACTTCTCATTACATATCCTGGCTTTATCGCTTTTTGGCACTCGATTTCGTGCATAGTCTGTACGGCACAATAATAAGTACCAGGTGCCAGCTCTGAGGGGGTCGCGTCTGTGCCAGCTTCTCCGCCAGCATTTGTATTTCTGCCAACTCCGCTATCTGCCTCTTTCTGCCCATCTCATTCTGTCAATGCATATCTCACACAGACTTGCTCCCTGTCTGTGTATCTCTCTGCCCCACACACTCTTTCTGTGTGCCAGGCTCTCTGCCCGGATATGCGCACACAGGGCACAGACAAACAGATGCAAATACATGAACATGCACACAGATGGTCATTGCCCACAGCTGCCAGCTCACACCTCAGGGAACAGTAGTGGGTGAGTTGGTGGGGGTGAGATATATACGGTTCGATATTGGTGGGAGGGTAGAGGAGATGCTGTTTTTTCGATGGCGGATGCATCTGCTACTCTGCGCACTCTCCTTTCTTCGTCACCACGCGCTCTTTCCCTGTTGTCTCTTGCAGTCTGTCATCTTGAAGGGGGCAGGTACAGGCTGGCTCGGTGCCACTCACATGAACCCCCCATCACCGCTCTCTGCTCCCTCCTTACACACAATTTCTAGCAACCCCCTCATCATCACCACACAGCATTAATTAGCTGGAGAATTCATTATACTCACAAATCCTAATTAACACAAACAGCCTAAGGGGAATTGGGAAAACCCGTTACGGCAAATGAAGGGTTAACCAGAGCTGCATAGTTTTCTGTGTGCCATATTAAAGCGATTTCTTCTTTTTGCATATTGCAGGTATAATACATATTTTAGGTGCCTTAGTACAGAAGATGGGCTTGAAATGAAGCAGGACTGGAGAAGGCAGGGATAAAAAAAAAAAAAGTCAAGGCAAAACATTGCCACCTGCAGGACATTTTGAGATTGCAATATGCGAATAAAATCCAAGCATTACATTTTTTCAGACTGTTAAAAAAAATCCCACCTACTGGAGGCTAGGAAAACAATACAATTTTATTACAAGTACCCAAGCTTGAACACATTCCCAGATCAGGGCTGCTCAGTGTGAGATATTGAATGTGCTTCTGGCTGTGTGTCAGAAACAAAATAAATATATATTTAGTTATACCAAATCTGAAAATGCAGCACACTAATTTGTTCTTTTAGCAAAACATTCTTTGACATTGCTGTCACCTTCATCTAAGTGTCTTTTTTTTTTTAACCCAAAAAATCCCATTGTGCTTTAAATTACTGCCACGTCCCTTCAGGAAAGTTGTTGACTTCGCATACTTCCAGCACTGAATTTCCATTGTGTGTAAATGACAAACGCAGGCGCATTCGGAGAGGAACCTGAAGAGAAAAAAAAAATGAAATGATAAAGAGAGCTGAGCGAGGCATGCTAATTTTAGTGCGCAAATCATTATTCAAAATAGTTATTTTTTAATATATAAAAATCAGGGTTTTACATGATTAAATACATATTTGAACATTTACTCAGTATTATATACTTTTAAACATACAATTCATGTTCAGTATATGTGTGATTTTATTGGCACTCATCCCAAGTCACAGGAATGTGATATGTACCTTTTGGGGGTTCAATAAACGAATGGACTGTGTAACTGATCCTTCACCAAAAGCTGCAAGTAAATTACCACTGGGAGCTTGAAGCTGGAGCTGAACACTCTGTAACACAAAAAGAAAAAAAATAGAATACATTATTGACAGTAATTTAGAAAAAATAAAATCATTAAAGATCACAAAGTAGTTGCATGTTCATATAAAATCACAGGATCTTTGGTTGGTACTATAACAAAACTTCTAAGTTTCTTATATTTTTTCCGTAGTAGATACAATATTTTAAAGGTGAACTCCAGCCAAACAGCTAAATACCCAGATGAAATGTATAGGAGCTATTTTACCTGCCAAAGGATCTGTATGTGTGTGCATCCAGTCCTGAGATTTACATCGTTTTGCACAATACAGAGCCCTTTCTGGCAGGGAAAGAAGCACTGTTTTTCTCTGCTGCAGTTAAAGCGAAGGTTCTGCCAAATTTTGCTGCTGACTTTTAAAATATGGACACTTACCTGTCCAGCATGCCCACTCTGTCGGCAGCCGAGGGACGAGCAAACGCTCGTCCCTCGGCTGCATCCGCCGCCATCTTCGGTGAGGGAATCGGGAAGTGAAGCGTTGCGGCTTCACTGCCTGATTCCCTACTGTGCATGCCTGAGTAGTGCGTCACTGGTCGCCGCTCTTTACTGGGAACAGTGTGTTTCCCAAAAGACAGCAGGGGGCTGCGGGTAGGGGCGTGCCTGCCGCAGTACTGTAATACCAGAAGTGGGAGCAAATACCTGTCTTAGACAGGTATCTGCACCACCCTCCCCCTGAAAGGTTCCAAATGTGACACCGAAGGGGGGCAGGGTTCTGAAACGTGGAAGTTCAATTTTTGGGTGGAACTCCGCTTTAAGTAATGTTTACAGATCTTACTCCTCCACGCCCTGTGACAGGACAGTAAAATTAGAAGTCATGTTAGCACAGGCAGCTCAACTAACTGACTTCTTGTGCACGGTCTATTTGCCTTTAGTAAATCAATCCTTAAGTCGATTTCAGGTGCATATTAAAAATACATTTAATGGTGTACTAATGAATACAGAGCTGCATTCATTTGGGTCTTTTATAGCTGTCTGTAGTTCAGCTATAGTATGAAGTCCTAATAACAGAATTAAAATCGATCTTGTGTAAGGTTATCCTTATGCCCACCATTTTTTAGTATTCTTTGACAGCTATGCAATAATTCACGTAACAGTTTCAGAAGTGGCAAAAGCAGTAATACTATACTCCAAATACGAGAGATTCCAATATTGCTGCCCAAATATTATTTATATATCACAAATATAAATTATTAATTTCTAGTCTAAACATTTAAGAATCCATTGTACATGGTAACTTAAATGTATTGATATAATTTGCTGATCAGGAAGGAAGGAAAAATGCAAAAACCCTTACTTTACAGAGATTACTGTTTCTTAATGAAGATACTGGGGGGACTTACTGAAACTGGTGCACTTAGAATCTTGTGCAACTGTGCATGGTAGCCAATCAGCTTCTAGCTTCAACTTGTTCAATTAAGCTTTGACAATGAGCCCCCATTCACATCGGCTCGATTTGACAGGTCAAATCGCATGTCAAATCGGAGCCTATTGCCAGGAATAGAAGTGTCCCAATCGATGCGGCACCGCACCAATTTCCAAAAGTAGTTCCTGAACTACTTTTGGCAACTCTGGGGGGCGATTTCAATAGATATCTGTGCATGAACCCACACAGATGCTTTTCAAGTCGCCCCTGAAGTCGGAGTGAAATGCGGCTCTGAAAGCCGTGTTCAGTGTGAACATGGGCTAAAACACAGAAGCTGATTGGTTACTATGCACAGCCGCACCACATTCTATGTGCAAGAGTTTTAGTAACCCCCCCCCGTGTTCCAATAGCTTGCTTTTTTGGAGTAGGACCTTTGAGTGAACAGATCCTTAATTATATAGATATGTTACTATAAGGTGTATTTTTAATAAAAGTGAAGGAAAAGACACACACATAGGTTGCACCGAATCTCTATTAGGTACAAAAAATTATATACACATTGAAGTTGGGAGCTGTTCAAATATGCCCACATAAAAACTTCCAGTAAAACAGATTCAAACATACCTTGGGCACTGCTGCCTGTAACAGGAAGTCAGTAATGTTGGTAGAGGAGTTGTTGATGGCACGCGAGTTGATGATTAGAAGGGAAGGACTAGCTAATGGGCGCAGGAATGAAAATTCCACTTGGAGGCTTCCATTATTATATACCTCGATTGAAGGCAGAGGCGCTGTGAAGTGCATATAAGTAGAGTGAGAGTGTAACTCCAAGTAAAAAGAAACACACATTTAAAATGTACATGTGGAATTGATCTGATGTATCAAAACATTTCGAATTTATTTGTCAAGTCCTTTTATTAATACTGTACATCACTTTCACACATGGGCAGGTAACCCATCTATCCAGATTCAATAATGCAGTCTCCTGTATAATCACTTATTCTTCAGCCTGCTGACTGGACAATGAATTTCTAACACTAGCTTTGTCCATTAAGCAGTTAGTTGACCCTGGAAACTGTAAAGCCGCATACACACAACCATTTTTCACGACGTGAAAAAAGATGATGTGAAAAACGACGAGAAAAAAAAAAGCATGTTCTACATTTTTTATGCCCATTTTTCACGTTGAGAAAAATGCTCTGGAGCCTACACACAATCATTTTTAATGACCAATTTAAGAAATGGCATTTTTCTCGTCATAAAAAACGGTCGTATGTACGCGGCATAAGGCTGAACCAGGTACACAACTGAACTTCCTGGAATCGTATTTAAATTTTACTACTCTTTTAGACCAAATCACAGCTAAAAGTTTTTTTCTCTTATTTGGGATAGAGCTGGGGTCAGACCCTCAGATAAATGTCATTGCTGTCTGTGTACCTGTGTCACCACTTCCTGTGTATTTGCTTGGTTTTCGGACACAGCAGGAGTCATGCCTGTTTGAGCATTTTAGAATAGGAAGTTGGACTCTACCTCTCTTTTGTAGCGCTTACATCAGGGGTCTTCAAACTATGGCCCTCCAGGTGTTCAGGAACTACAATTCCCATCATGCCTAGTCATGTCTGTGAATGTCAGAGTGTTGCAATGCCTCATGGGATTTGTAGTTCTGTAACAGCTGGAGGGCCGTAGTTTGAGGATCCCTGGCTTACATTAAACATTTGGTTTCATTCAAACTAAACGAAAAATGAAAAATGATCAGATTCCCCCATCCACACATTCGCTGTGCTATTATATGCTGACAGCAGGGAGAACTCCCTGTCATCAGAATAGAATGATCATTCCTGCCAGCTATAACCGCTGGCACTGATCGATCGGAAAAAAACAGACAGCTGGTAAATCAACTTACTGTACAAGCAGGGTGCCCATAACTATATCAAAATTTGGCTGGTCCCTGCTCAACTGGCCACATTTCAATCCTTGTATGGCTGGCTTTAGAGTCAAAAGTGAGCTCCACCTCTTATACCCCACATTCCTGCAGCTATCAAATGGATTGGATTGGATTGAATTGGAATAAATACTTATAGAGCGCCGAATGCGAGTTGTAAAACTTGCGTCTAAGCGCTTACCAACAAGCTGGGGGTATCCAGTAAAAAAATATTAAATATAAATATTATAAAAAGAGGGGGGGGGGGTGTCAGGGCACAGAAAGCCTATCCCTACTCCCTGACCATGGAACGCAGCCTGGGATTAGGGCAGCGTCCTGCTGAGGGCTTGGAAGGCCAAGTCTCTATCTATAGGCTTGTGAAAAAAGAAGTGTTTTCAAGCCCTTACGGAAGGCCATCAGGGAGGAGGATGCTCGGAGCTGATGAGGGAGCTGGTTCCAAAGAAAATTCCTCAGTGTTTGGAGCCGGCGGCCACCTTTTGAAGCTGATCGGCTAGATTTAATAACCGCTAACAGGGCGTCAGTCGAACAAAGCTCTCTGGGTGGACAGTAATGTTGTGTTATATTTGATAAGCACACCGGACCTAGTTGCCAATAGCAAGTGGGCAATAAAGGCTTTTGCATTTAACAGCTGAATAGCAAGGGGTGTTGCTTAATCTAAATTTAGAGGAGAATTGAGGCCCAATGTAGCGCTATGAAGCCTCTGGATGATAGGATTCCCTGGTTCCTAATGACCCTTTAAGCAATACCATACCAACTGACACACCAAGCCTAGAGGAAAATGTGTTTATTTGGATGGCACATCCAGCAGAGTAAATTACAGTAACGATACCTGTAAACCAGGGGTCTCAAACTCCCGGCCCGCGGGCCAGTTGCGGCCCGCAGACCAAGATTTTGCGGCCCACTGTCAAGCCCTTCCCCCGGACAGTGTCATACTTTGCAGCGCATGCAGCAGGGCCGGTACAAGGCTGGGGCGGGAGGGGCGAGTGACCCTGGCGCTACCAAGTCTAACAGGGGGGGGAGCGCAATCAGCCGCGGCCGCCAGATCAGTTGGATTGTCTGTCACTCACTTTCACTGAGTGACAGACAGCGCAGGCAGCGGCTGTGGCACACTGTGTGCCGACTGCGCTCCTCTGTCCTGGTCCTGGCTCCCTTTCATTCTTTGCGTTGCCTCTCGCCCCCCCCCCCATGAAAGCTGGTATATTCCCGACGTGCGCCGTCACCGCGTGACGTCACGCCGGGGGTGAGAGGTGACTGAGGCAGAGAGGAAGGGAGGACTCGCGCGGAGCTGTGTCTGGAAAAAAAAAAGGAGGACAAGACACGAGGAGCCTGCTGCCTGCCTCAGCCTGCTACTGTCTGGAGTGGAGTGAGTGGACTGTCTGCAACAGAAGAAGAAGTGAACTATAAAAAAAGTAAGAGACAACTTAAATTAGTCTGTATTGGGGAGGGGGGGGGGAGGGGGGATTGGACTGAGGTGACCATCATATTTTTAATTAAGAAAAATGTCAGAATTATTTTTTTTTTGTGTTATTTTAAGCTTGCCTTCCTTGTCTGCATAAAAAAAAAAACCTTAATTGCAGCCTCACTGTGCCGTCACACGCAGCCACTGTGCGCATCACACGCAGCCACTGTGCCCATCAAACGCAGCCACTGTGCCCATCAAACGCAGCCACTGTGCCCATCAAACGCAGCCACTGTGCCCATCAAACGCAGTCACTGTGCACATCAAACGCAGTCACTGTGCCCATCACACGCAGCCACTGTGCCCATCAAACGCAGTCACTGTGCCCATCAAACGCAGCCACTGTGCCCATCACACGCAGCCACTGTGCCCATCACACGCAGCCACTGTGCCCATCAAACGCAGCCACTGTGCCCATCAAACGCAGCCACTGTGCCCATCACACGCAGCCACTGTGCCCATCAAACGCAGCCACTCAGCTGTGCCCATCAAGGTGGCTGTGTTTGATGGCACAGTGGCTGCGTTTGATGGTCACACTGGCGGCAATTGATGGGCAAACTGGCAGCAATTGATGGGCACACTGGCAGAACACACTGGCGGCAAACTATTATTAAGATTGCATCAGTTGTACATTTTAAAATTTTGGTCCAATACTTGATGCGGCCCAGCCTCACCCAGCTTATACCTCCAGTGGCCCCCAGATAATTTGAGTTTGAGACCCCTGCTGTAAACAATAGCAAAAAGAAGTTGCAATAACAATTCACAAACAAGATATTATTAAACCTAATTTAACAGGATACCTGAAATCGGGCGCAAAGGGACTAAGGCTAGGTTTACGCGTGTTTTGCATGGCCACGGTAGCCCTGTCTGCCTCCAGAAATGCAGGGAAAAGCTCTCTGTACCATTTCTGGAATTGCAGCCCACACAGGAACTGCAAGTGCAGTGTGGTTTTTCAGGAGCAATTTCCAGTGTGTGCTGCGTGCCATCAAGATTAATGGCAGCTGCGCACATCTCCTGCATTTTTTTTTACAGGTGTTTGTGGCTACGGGAATAGTTGCGGACCAGCAGTGGGAATCACCCACACATATGTGAACCTAGCCGAAGTCTGCACCCTGTAGGCCCTGACACACACATACACACACTCTGGGCAAAAAGTCACTGTCCCATCTTATTTCCTCCCACTGGCCAGTGGTATAACTCTTGCGGCACAAAACTGTTTTGGAGCACTTTTAAACAGAGTTCCAATGGAAAGAGAATTTATCTTCACACAGATCCCTGGGGGACTCCTCCCTCTCCTGGGTCTCTGAAACACTAAATACATAATTAAGCTACATGTGGTCTAATGGAGCGTACACGCGATCATGAAAAAAACGTTGTTTTTGAAAAACGTCATTTAAAATTATCGTGTGTGGGCAACACAACATTTTTCAGGTTCTGAAAAGCGTAAAAAAAAAAAATCTAACATGCTGCATTTTTTAACGTCGCTTTAAACAATGTCATTTTTCGGGTTGTAAAAAATGATCATGTGTGGGCTAAAACGACGTTTTAAACCCACACATGCTCAGAAGCAAGTTACGAGACGGGAGCGACGTGTGGGCAACCTCGTTTTTAAAGATGAAGTTGGAAAAACTTCGTTTTTTGGACATGCTGAAAAACAACGTTTTTTTTCCATGATGAAAAATGATCGTGTGTACGTGGCATTAGAGGAAGCAGCAGCTCTGATCACTGTTGCAGAAATCCTGGGTGAAGTTACAGATTTTGGTGCAGAAGTCCTCTCCTTCAGATCGCTGATGCTACAGTCCCTGCGCACACGCAGAGATCCCTCTGGCAAAAAGCAGCCTCTGAATAGATGCAGCAGTCAGTGCAGCCCCAGTCCTGCAGCATGGTACCACACCAGCACTCAGCAGACTCAGAAATGCCCACTTCCCCTCAGCCGCCACATGAAAAACTGACCTTTCCAGTCTTTTTCTTCCTCTCTCTGGTACTGTTCTCCTGGGACTTGTAGTCCCACAAAGTTCTTCCTAAACAGGGGCTGCCTCCAGGGGACTACAGTCCTCACAGTTCGCTGTAAGTGCCAGCAGCGCACTGTCCTCCTGACTCATGGACAGGCTGTAGCTTTAGCCAATTACAGCTTCATCTCTCCTGGTGAGTTGGTAGGTGGAGCTTTTGATAGAGGTGGATACAAGCATGGAGCCTGTGTTCTGTGACAAGGTCTACACCTCTCCTCCTCATACAGCCCGATAATGGCAAGGGAGAGGGAGAGGAACAGCAGCAGTAGCTATGAGGCTGTGTGACAGTCTGAGACATGTGGCTGCCAATGACAGCAGCACTGCAGCCAGACACATCTATAGCCTCAGACTGGTCCCTAGATCCAGGAATAACCACAAGCACTTGCACAAGCACAAGCACATATTGTATATATATTGTATATTAATATGTTTGCATCAGATCTTTCTGATTTGTGCTATAGCTTCGTATACAGTAACTTCATAGATGGTGAAATTTTACTATCGCTAAGAATAGGTATAGTTCAACCATTTGATACAAATAAACAAACAAGGCACATACAATAGCAAAGATAACGAATTAGGCTATAGGGATATCTCTTGGACGATTAAAAAATATTTGTAATTGGCAAGGTTATACAGTTTTGTGATCTTTTTTAGTTTTTAGAGCAGCCAGTTTCAACCAGAGGTTGGTAGGGGTTCCATGAATTGTGGCTGATTGACCTTCTATCTAGAGGTGCTCTAAAGCCTTGTACACACGATCGGATATCTGATGGAATCTAATCCGATGGATTTTTTCGTTGGATATCCGATGAAGCTGACTTTCATCAGTCTTGCATATCAGACTAAATTCCGACCGTGCCAAAACGCGGTGACGTAAAACACTGCGACAAGCCGAAAAAAATGAAGTTCAATGCTTCTGAGCATGCGTCGACTTGATTCTGAAAATGCGTGGATTTTTCTCCGATGGAGTTTCACACAGACGATCGTATTTTTCTATCGTTTTTTTTTTTTTATCCATGGAAAAAATTAAAGAAAAGTTCTATTTTTTAACATCGATGGAAAAAATACCGATCGGGCCCACAAACTATCGGTTTGTCTGATGAAAAGAGTCCATCGGTCTGTTTTCATCGGACAAACCAATCGTGTGTACACAGCTTTATAGTTTTGGGTCCAACGCCACTTGGCAGAGCCAGTGGCATGACATCAATGATATTATTAGCTGTCTGTAAGGATAGCATTCTAAACGGACTGACAAATGCTGGTCTAGTAGGCATAAACTTCTGTAAATACCTGGGGTTGGGGTTTCATCCAGGAGATCCAACAAGCTGCCCCCACTAGAATCATTTTGATTTACAGTTGATGTTGCCACAATTGCAGGTGTCAGCAGATTGTCTGCACTGTTTTCCAACAATCCTAAGAGATCAGTAACCTGTAAAATAACAATAAATCTGCATTTTATACACCTGAACTACTGGTATGTATTACATTTTACTCTCTATGATTAAATTGTATTTTATTTATTTTTTCAAAGATGGACATGTCAAAAAAACAATATGAGCATCCAATGATCCCCTTTCCTACTTAACAGTAACAACTGTCAGGTCTTAAAGTTTTATTGTTTTTTTTTTTTAAATAATAGGATTCCTATATTTTATTGTGTAACACAAAGTACATCTGTGGTTCATCTGTGGTTCATCTATGGTCTGTACCCAACTTTCCTTCGCTTTTGTCCCCCATTGTCACCTGCCCAATAGCAGAGTTTTGGATCAATGAGACCTGCATGAACTAATCTCCAGCTGTCAACTGTCTTAATGTGTGTGGTATACAATGTGACATCATTTAAATTTCCCCACTTCTACTGGTTGAATCATATCGGCATAACAGGATCCATTAGATTGACCGACACATGAGGCTCAATACACAAAGTTTTGACATAAGGATAAGGATTTTTATTGTCCATGTGACTGTTATCTTCAAATCTCATTGGAAATAGCTAAAATACCTGCTTTTGTATTACCTAGATTATTCTGCAAAACTGTTTGCTAAAAGCTGAGAATTGTATGCATTAAATATAAAGGAAAATACAAGATGTAATTTCATACTGAAGAAAGAATTTCTTTGTAGTTGTTCAGAGCTATACTGTCCCAGTTCTTCACACACCAAATCTACTTACATGACTTGCTGGTCCGTTGGATGATAGATTATTGTCTGGAGGATTCTCAACTATTTCTTTATTTTCAGCAATTATACTTTCAACAATCCCTGTATTAGACTTTTCTGGCAATGGCATCTTCTCCAGGATAGCACCCCTGACCAGGAAAGAATAAGAATCAGCTATACAATAGCCCTTACATGAGTTGGAAACACTAGTAATATAACAATTTTATAGCGCTAAACATAATAAAAGGTTTCCACTCAAATTAAAATCACTTGGCAAATGTGTTAGGGGGAAGTTGAAGGGTTGTAAAGAACACCCCAGACGGGCTGTCTCAGTAAAGCACTAGTGACAAACCTTAAAGACATGGTTCACTTTTACCAAAAAACTGTCACCTTTGCCAAAAAAACATTTATGTGCTAACTTAAAGTATTAAATGCAAAAGCTTTCGGATTCCTTCTGTAATGAGAGGTATCACGTAAAGAGTTAGTTCACCTTTACACAAAAAACTGCCTATGCAGGTAAGGAGTGTCTATGGATAAAACAAGCTGGGCAGTTCTGTCTAAAACAAAATAATTGCTCCTTCTATAAAAACATCTAAAGCCCCGTACACACGATCGGAATTTCCGATGGGAAAAGTCTGACTGACTTTTTCTATTGGAAATTCTGACCGTGTGTATGCCCCATCGAAAAAATTACAATGAATTCCATCGGAGTTTACATAGAGTACAGAGTTCTATTTTACTCCAATGAAATTCCATAGGAACTCCGATGTGAGTTTGGCCGTGGAAAAGACTGATTGTGTTTACGAGGCATAAGACACTGATAAGAGAAGCCTAGCTGTTACTGTTCACCTTCAACATCACAAGAGGGGACTCTTTCTTTGATTCACACCCCCTTTAAAAGCGTTTTCCCTCCCCTGATACAGCACCTCTGAGCTCAGCGTTTGAGAGCTCACTCCTGTGATGGTAAAGGTGAACAGTAACAGTTGGGCTTCTCATAACAACACCCTAGAAGTTTTCCAGTGAGCAAGGGCAATATTCAACCTTGATCAAAGCTGCACTTTTTATATAAATATATATATATATATATATATATACTGTATATATATATATATAATATAGTTATATATATATACTGTATATATATATATATATATAAAGTCTACAGATGGACAATACAGAGGCCCTTTATCTGCATAGGCAGTTTTTTGGTAAGGGTGAACTAACCCTTTAACCATTTAAGGACCGCTACTGCAACATATACGTCGGCACAGAATGGCCTCGGCTGGGCACATCAACGTATATATACGTTGATTGTAGTACCCATCCGTGGGTCACGGGCGCGCGCCCGCGGCGCGCTCCCGTGACCCGGTCCGAAGCTCCAGGAACGGGACCGCGGGATTCGCGGACCGATCGCCGCTGCAGGGCGCGATCCATCCCTGGAGCTGAAGAACGGGGAGAGCCGTGTGTAAACACGGCTTCCCGTGCTTCACTGTGGCCGCAGCATCGATCGCATCATCCCTGTAATAGGGGACGCGATCGATGACGTCACACCTACAGCACACCCCCCTACAGTTGTAAACACACACACAGGGAACACTCAAATTCACGGCCCATGTGGTTAACTCCCAACTGCAACTGTCATTTCCACAGTAAACAATGCAATTTAAATGCATTTTTTGCTGTGAAAATGACAATTGTCCAAAAATGTGTCAAAATTGTCCGAAGTGTCCGCCATATTGTCGCAGTCACGAAAAAAAATCGCTGATGCAATAAAACTATCCTTATTTTGTAAACGCTATAAATTTGCGAAAACAGCCGATAAACGCTTATTGCGAATTTTTTTTACCAAAATATGTAGAAGATACGTATCGGCCTAAACTGAGGAAAAAATGTTTTTTATTAATATTTTTTGGGGGATATTTATTATAGCAAAAAGTAAAAAATATTGAATTTTTTTTTAAATTGTCGCTCTATTTTTTGTTTATAGCGCAAAAAATAAAAACAGCAGAGGTGATCAAATACCACCAAAAGAAAGCTCTATTTGTGGGGGAAAAGAAAAAAAGGTACGCCAATTTTGTTTG